>VZTV01040173.1:0-20971 GCA_013400875.1 Anhinga rufa | reverse complement strand
GAAATCAAAGGCTTTTTCATTATAGTGCAAAGATACAAATGTATATAATTAAGAAAATTGAGTTTCATTGCTCTTGCGAATGAAAGCACGCAAGGACTGGTCACTAGTCTGAGCTTCTGTTAGCTCTAGCATCATACAGGGATCACTTTATAAGGTAAAAAATCAAAAGTTTGCTTATAGAAGAGTCACATATTTGATTTTGGCTATTTCCTTTATCTCTTAAAATGAATTCTCACTAATATGTAAGGAGTTGCAGACTAGATCAAATAGTAATTTTTCTGTTAATGTTTCACATAAAACTCCTCAAAGTATTTTCTGATCAGAAAACCTATTAATACTGCATCTATTTAAATAAATAGAAGGCTAGTGCATTGATACCATCTACGATTTGTTGAAAGATGACTGGGTACTGGCAAGTGTATTTTTATATTCTCTGGGGAAGTGGGCAACATGAATATGACGATGACTTGGAGAAGTGATGGTTCAGTGGTTGCTAGTGGGATCAGACTGTGTGATGCAAGTGTTAGTCTGATAGATCTTGAGGATGTAAGGGCTGTTCACTCACTGCAGTGAAGGAAATGGATCTGCTTCTTTCCATGTGGGCAGTGATCCTAAAGTGTGTCTTTGCTTAGGTGCCTATATGTGTGGAGACCTTGAAAGAGTTTACAAAAAAGTGAGAAGGATTCAGTCTTACTGAACTGGTGGGCAGTGATCCCACAGTCAGAGGGAGAACTGAGATACATCCAGCTCCAAGGAAAAGTTTCGGTGAGTATCAGAAGTGAGAGGGAAAGTAGTCTTCATAATGCAGTGATGTTACAGATATTTGGTTAGGACTGAGCAATTATAGAAGTTTTACACTGGATGTCACACTGAATCCAGCAGTCAGCCTCAAATGGCAGTAAACAGCCAGCTTCCCATGAAAACAAATAGTCATGGCGTTACCCAGGGAGCTACAGAGACTGTTCTGCACCTGGCATCCCACGTGCGCCGAGGGAATGAAGCACCTCGTGGAGTTGGATGCTCACCTCATTGTGCATTGGTGCATTAGCCATTTCTGTGTAGACTTTATCTCCGTAGGCAGATGGTAATTCAGCGGGGTCAGAGAATTCACTCATTACTTGGTGCTGATACTTAGTTTCCTGGGAAAAATGAGCATTTAAATTTATTTTCAAAAACAATTACATGCAGGTTTTTGCTACCTCTTTGAGATCTTTGATGTTATGTATATTCCATATGGGTTTGGGATTTTGGAGAGGTTTTGCAATACAATCTACTTACATTTTTCAGTGTCTTCTGTTCCTAGATCCTACATTGACTAGTGCACCTAAAATGTCATCGGAAATAAAACTAAGGTCAGTGAGTGGGTCAGAAGTAGCGTTCAGTCCAGACATAGATATCTGTAACTGTTGGGTTCCTCTTCTGTTCCAGACCTTCAGCAAAAAGATCTGCCTTTGCAGCTTCCTTCACAATTATAGTCTGGTGTACAGGTGGAGCAAAATGGTTTGACTTTGCGTTGTAATGCTGTTACTATTTAAATTCCCGTGCTCAAAGCCTTTTAAAGGTTAAGAAAGATTGCACGTGTGCTTGTGCAGAGGAGTTGGCGTTTGCTCTGAGGCGTGAACTGCCGAAGCGCATCCTTTGCAACAAAATTGAACAAATGGATATGATAATGGCTAGCATACTTTTACCAGTGGTTTGTGTAGCTAAGAGTTATCATTTTGCTGTTCCATTGTTGTTGGAGAATATAAGAAAAGGGGAAAGTTGCTTCTCATTGGGCTGCATATATACAATAGTGCCTGAATGGCTTTCATTAGACGTTCTCATTTTTAATGTTTGTGCAGGGAGGCAAGTATGTAAAAACACAAGGAAAAGTTGAATGAAGGCCAATAAAAAAAAAAGTGGAGTGATTTCTTTTTTTTTTTTTACCTACAGTTCCTTCTAGCAATGTCTCTTTTGTATGCAGCCATGTTTGGTTACAGAATTAGCAGCAAACGACTACTTGCCATGACCACCTTAAAACATTTGCCCCTTTCATCCATGTGATGTCTGCATGTCTGTTGAAAAATTTTGACAGCTTTTCTTCTTACAACATTGGTTTTAGGCAGGTACTTGTCTAAAAGAACCTGCTGGTGACCACCTTCTAATTAAGGCGTATCCTCAGTGCTGGTAATTTCAGAGCTGGCCAGTTTTGCTTTCAACAGATTTTGTATTTTCAGGCTTAGGATAGGCTGCCTAAATTTTTGGCTTCTAGATAACTGTCGTCTTAAAAATAAAATCAAGTATTTGAAATTCATATGAAGTTAGAATAGAAACAACTTCTCTCCAAACTATGATCTGTACAGAACTTTATATATAAAAACTAAAGCAAACGTGTGTTTGCTCGTTTGAGCATGCTGGCATGTTTTCTGCATGGTGCCTGATATGTGCTCAAGGGAGAACATATTCTGTGCTCCACCGTTGCTCGCATTCTTTCATCCTCCTGTGGCATGGTATTTCATGAATGCAGGGGAATGAGCTAGAAATGGAGGTTGAAAGGGCCTTTAGTATCTTGAATTTCTTCCTTCAGGTTTTCTATAAAATGGGCAGGTTGTTAAAATCCGTTCAATGTTGTGGTAAAGTGAAAATACACCGTTGTGTGTCAGCTGGGTATGTGTTTATGTGCACCTGCACCGTGCTCTGCAGAAGCATCGTCTGCACAGCCTCAGGTATGTGGTGCTACAGCCAAATGGTAGAAAAAGTCACCTGGTAGACATTTTAGGTTTTATTTTTGCTAGAAACAGTGGGAAGACGTTGATGTCGGTGGTCAACATGTGTGACAGCAACATAATAGTTTCATGTGTGTGTGTACCCTGGGTCTCTGATCTACGCTAACTTCTCATTGCAGTACAAAAGTGACTGGAACGTTACTGCCCAGTGGCTGAATTTTGTGAATTACCGAGCACGAGCTTTGAAAGTATACAGTTGTTAATGCCACCCTTTAATTGACATGTTCTACTTTTGAATGTCATTTACTGGAAATGCTGGCCACTGTGAGAGGGCATATGTGTGCCTGTAAAACCCATGGAGATCATGCACCTGCATGCTGGGTTCACTTATATCATGTATTGTAGATGCTCTGCTTAAGTTTTCATAAACTTTTTAAGTTTCTAAGGTACATGTGCTTACTGCAGCACCCTGCTGACTCCCCTCTTGGAATGGATTGAAGCTCTGTGTGGAAAATCAGGGTCTTTAGCCACGTACACGTATGCTTACAAGTGATGATCACTATTAGCTGTCAGATCATCATCTACTTAAGATGCCAGTCAGCAGAAGAGTATGAACTTGCTGGAATTAAAAAAATACAGTATGGGTGAGGAGCAGGCATGATGCCCAGGATCCAGCTGAAACTTTTGGCAGGTCCTGTATGATCCTGTGAACAGGCATCGGGATGAGTATGCTGGATCTTGAATACGAGTGTGCATCATGGTGGGAGTGTGGGAGGTGGTTGGTCTGGGAAGAGCTGTGGACAGGGAGAGGAGTTGGAAAAGGGCAGGGCCATTTTTCTGAAGGAATCTCCTGGGCAGGAGGAGTCATCGGTGGGAGAGGACAGAGCTGGCTGTGCTGTGGGGAAGCAGAAGCCGTGGAAACAGCTCTGGCAGCACCGCGCTCTTGTGGTTGTGCTCTCCCAGCAGCCTTCAGAAATGCTCTGTGGCAAAGGCTGCATTTTCTTCTCTGGTTTTCAACCTGTCCTGGCAATGTGTGCAGCTTGAATGGGCAAATACACTTCATCAGGCATCTCACACACACAAGAAAATGAGTCCTTTCTGCATTCGGTTACTGTGTCTGTAATGGACTGGTGAGGTATTGGAGCAGGGCCAGCGTGCTCTGCCAGAACAAACAACGTTTCTGGGCCTGTGGAGCTAACCTGGCACTGTATATTTAGTTAAAGGTTTAGCACTGGAAATGCATGAACAATTACGACTTCATTTCCTAACTGGAGTGCATTTTGTGATTACAGAAGGGAACACACCAAACAGGATTTAGTGTATTTGGGGCCGAAACATGGTCATATACAGCGAAACCTGCTGTTACAGAAGAGCTGACTGAAGACAAGACAAAGTAAAGTTTTCACCATAATTGTACTGTACTTTCTAGAGTGAGATTTATCTATATTTTAAAAAGCTGCCTGAGTTTGTAGTGTGTATAGTTCAAAACACCTTTTCAAATTATATAGGTTATTGTCTCTATTGCAAAGCAAGACAAAATGTTACTGTAGAGATAATTTTGTCTACTTTCACTTTTATTTCTATTTTTTGTCATATTTTTCACTTAGCTTTTTCTATGTAGAGATTTGCTTGTACCTTCTGAAAGTTAGAAATTGTGACGTGAAGTAGCTGTAGTGGTAGATGAAATAGAAAATGTTATATTTTGAAATAGAATGCATTTATCAGAACAAATTGTTTATTTTACTCATTTATTTACTTATTTTTTTTTGTGGAGAAGAAAAAGGAAGGTGAAAATGTTCCTGGGTTCACTGAAGGCTTTTTTTAAGTTCAGCTATTTACGTACAAATCTTTCACTGTTCTTCCTTGATTTCTATATTCCCTATATACTGCTGAGGTGGGTGGTGCATTACTACTGCAGGTGACGTTAGCCACAGCAGTGTGAGCAGATGTGACTGTCTCTGAAATTGTTTGGAAATCATTGTTATGCCTTGGCTCTTCCCTTCCCCGCCCGCCCCCCAGGAAAAAAAANAATCTTGCATAGAATATAACTCTATTTGGGACTGCTGCAAGTAGAAACTGAGGTGGTGCGCATTTGGTTTCCAAGCAGTTTATTGTCAGGCAATGCAAAATCTCAAGGTCTTAATTTTTTAAAAAATTTATTTTGATATGGAGAAGTGCTCTGTAGATGGCAGCATTGATGAGGCCTTACTTGCTTTCAGTCTCAAATGAAAAGCAGCAACAGAGTGGTTAAATGAAGGCATTTTCTTAGTAGCTTTTTAATATAAATATAGAAGTAGCACTTGGCATTTTGCTTACACAATAAATTGAAGTTGCTTCATAGTCCAGTGACTTCAGGTTTGTATCAAAGCTATAGCTAGTGTAGGGAGAAGTTTTTTGATAATTTACAACTTCCACTTTTAGTGGGACACATTTTTTTTCAAACTGCACATGATCATTTTATTTGTGAGACTGGAAGTGGGCATTAACCAGGTCAGGTATTGGTCCTTTTATTTGGGAGATATATTATGCAAGATTTTCCAGCTTAAACTCCTTAACTAGCTCTACATACTACATGATCCCAGGCATCATTATTGTTCTGCATACTTCTGCTGAATTCTTTTATACCTAGGGTTTTCAGGCATTCACACGTCCTGTTTTTTGGCGTGCAATAGTGAAAGTCATTCTAAAAGCCTAGATCTTCAATATGCTGTTTCTCTGCTTCCCTACCTTAAGACATTTTTCTGGTTAAAGATCAAATAAGCTTTATCAGGAAAAAAAGAGTACTTGTTTAGTAACATATCATTCTTAACTCAGAAGCCACAGATCACATACACTGAAATTATAGGTCCTTGCAGTAATTCTAGTTTCCTCGCTCCTTGTCTGTCTGCATTGAACCTTAGCTTCTATCTGTGCTGGTCTTTCATGAAGCAGCCACAGGATTTTGTAAGGGCAAAAGGAAAGTGAAGTTTTAAAGGAAGTGATAGCAGTTGCTTAAAATATGTTGACTAATTAAATAGATATTTACTTAAAAGTGCATAACACTGAGATGTCGTCTTTATATCAGTCCTATTAGCCTTTTCATTCATCTTGAAATCTATACTCAGGACTTAGCTTGGCTGTAATGTCAGTGGTGCATCCAGCATTTACTGGTGGCAATGATGAACAGCAGACTGAAGTTAGTGAATTTTCCTGTCATCTGTTGTAAGAAACAGTTATATTCTTCTTGGTGGCATCTGTTTCTGTCTGTTATAGTGTTTGATGTTTTTTGGGTCGTCTGAACAGTACTACGTTCTTAATATTTTTCCTGAACGTAGCAGGGTCATCAAAAACTATTGCTGCTTCTGTTTTTTTGGATGCTTATAGCTCCAAAAAGTTGCACCTTTAAGTGCATGTTGGAAAAAATACAAATGCTGAAAAGATGAAGTGCCTTTTTTTTTTTTTCTTCTCCCTGGTTTCAGGCTTCAAACTTTGCAACTGCTTATATTCACATAATTTTATTTTCAAGCGGAAGTCTTGCTCTACAGTATCAGAGTTAAGAATGCAAATGAAATAACACTTAATGGAGCTGGAGGTAGGAAAATGGTCAGAGTTTATGATTGTCAATTGGCTGTAAAACCTTAGACTTATTTGTAATTAATTTGATTGGTTTTCTCCATCATTTCTGAGTTTCAGTGCATGAATAGAGAAATATAGGGCTTGATACTCAGAAGCGTGGACTGTATGCAAAGCCTAAACCATAGCTGGAAATCAGTATTGTGTCAGTTCTCTGGGTCTGCAGTCTGGACTTTAGGCCAGTTTCGAACATGTCTGATGTTGCTTAGTACATTGCTTTTGCCCCTGGAAAAACAAAGATATTCCTTACTTTGAGGGGTATTGAGAATTAATTTATTCATATTGGTAAATTGCTTTGAAACCCTAGACAGAAGAGTCAGAAGACTGTCAGAAAACTGAAAGGTATTGATTGTTGTTGCAATATAAGCTTTAATACTTTAATCACTGATGAAAATGCTTAAAGCATGAGACTGAGAATGAAGTAGGAATGTTCTTGGTTTACTAGCATATTAACATGCTAAACAATCTGCTTATACCATCATTTATAAGTGAGGCAGTCTAGATATTAGCTTCAAATAAGCATAAACTTGTTTTGATGACTTTTCAATCAATGAGACAAAATATAGATATGAAGGGAAACGCAATATAGTAGCAGCTGCTCTGCCACAGCACCACAGAATGGACTGAGTAGCGGTGATGTACAGAAATTAAAAATGAAAAGCCTCTTCTTCAGATATGTAGAAATCACTACTACAAAAGGTGTTAATGAAGTTGTATTAATAATAAAACAGGATTTAGGATTTCATCCTAGTACTGCTTTGATGCCTACATGGACTTTCTGACAGCAATTTTGAGGAAAGATTTAACTTATAGTGACTTTTTTTTTTTGCCAAATTAGATCTAACATAATTTGGTAAGTCACGATATCTTCCAGTTCAGAGCAGTTATTGGATGGATACTTCATCCGCTGTTCCATTTCCATCAACTGCAATGAAGTCATATTATAAACTCTGCTTAGTTTCTGCTGTTAGTTTCTGCATTATGCGAACTACTAAAAAGCCATATGAATTAGGGAAGAACCTTTTATGTACAGTTGAAGTGACACAAATGCACAATCCAAAAATAAATGAACTTCAGTTGCCTATTGTCATGTTAACTTTTTAATTTTTACATGCTAAAATCTAAAATGTTTTATTAATAAGCTCTATTTTTCGTTAGTCTGTAGTGTTCATTTTAGTTTGCATAAGCCTTCCTGGCTTGGAGAGCGAAGGTTTTTTAGGTGATCGCATGTACGTTGGAGCAGAACATTTGCACTCCTAGCCTTTTCCTCTGAGACTGCATGTTACCCCAAGAGAGTTTTGGAGTGTATGTTGGGAGCTGGATTTGTCAGCTTAAAAATGAGGTAGCATCATGCACTCTGCATACTGAAGTCCTCTTGCTATACTGTGTGGATACAGAAGAAGCATTAACAGGCCATATTTTCTCATCCAACCGTGTATATTCTCCTGAAGTCTGACCTGAAGAGCCCTTTTCTAAAATTTCTGAGGTAATAGTACTCTGAGGTCATTCAGTTTTGGACCTTGGATCTCCTAGCAAGAGGTGTTCACCCCAAGGCATTAGGTGCTTGGAAGTGCATCGAGACCTTAATTTTTCCAGTGGAAAGTTCTGGTTTAGCTGGTCATCATCAAAAATGTTTTATTTTTAGTCCAATGTGCTAGTGATTGCCTTTTTCTAAGACAGTTTTTATAGCATGATTGAAGTATTTTAAATAAGGCCATAGGAGAGAAGCAACAGGGAGGAGGAAGAGAATCTCAGAACGATTCTAGAGAGAGCACTGGCCCTATTAGAGTATTTTGTGCTCCCTCTACGTACCTTGAATGATATTAAGGCAAAAGAACCACCCTCTAATATTAGCAGAGCTAATTAATTAAATTAATTAAGATGGGATTTCCTAAAATGGTAAATGATTTCAGCATGCTTAGTACTAAGTTATTTAGACACTAACAGCTTTCTGCCATTGTGTCCTCAGTGCTGTATAAATATTATGCACAAAACCCAAAAGCTTTTCGCTGCGGTGATGCTTGCCCTCTGCGGAATGAGGAAGGCGCAGCGGCTGTGAATCACCCTTGTTTGGTGGGGCAACCTGGCTTTCACAGTTTGTCTCTTCTGAGAAGGACTTGCATTAATTCTTTTTTTCATATTTCCTTTCTAATCTTTCTACTCTGACCAAGTTTTACATCATATGCTTCCTTGTTTCTTTAGATATTTTATCATCACGGTGATTTAATGGACTGCAGTAGAGACCAGGACCAAGAGGCATTACTCTAAGTGACAGAGCATTAGAATTTAGATCTAGATTTTTAGCTTGATACTCAGTCTTTTAAGTCACTGCTTCATCTCAAAATACAGCTTCAAACAGCTATCAAATAGGGAACAAGGCAGTTAATGTAGATATTTAAGGCCCCTGTGGAATGATGGAGATGGAGGAAAATGGAAATTGGGGCTCTGTGATGGTGTCAGTCGGTGTGACACATTTCCCGTGGGTAAGCGTGACAGTGAAGGGCTGCTGACGCCCCAGTGGAGGACTAGGCTGTCACAGGGCACGTGAATACCACGACAGAAGCAAAGGTTTTGTCCATCTGTTTGTTGCTGTCTCTGAAATAAATTGGAAAATTATGGACTTTTACACTCAGTAGGGAAATAGGTACAAGAGAAAAGCTAAATTTTCATCTGTGACTCATATTACTCTTCTGTCACAGCACAGAGGAGACTTTTATGCCAGAAAGAGCCAGACACTGCCATTTCTCAGAGTACGCAGCTTCTCTCAATATAAAATGATGCATGAAAATGTTGTATCTTGATAATAGACTCTACTTAAATGTGAAATGTGTCCTTGGAGCTCATTTTTATAGTGCTGTACTCTTTCTGTGCAAGAAATCCTTTTGTAAAGTAGCTCAGACTTCCATTAGTGCTTCTGGACCTTCTTTTCTGGAACAATTTTTTTATATCAAGCACTACTTCCGTGGGATGAAAGAGGTGTGGGATATCTTAACTTTTAAGTATATGCCTTAACACACTGACTCTTGAGTTTAGAAGATGGTTTGGGTATAAGTTGTTTTACATCCTCCATAATAGTTTTCCTGAGTACTGCTTATTGGCATCTGTGGGGGAAAAACCCCTGAAATACCCACTCTTCTATTTGAACGGCTAATTTAGGCAGTTAGGCATTGCCACATTTGTACCCCAGCACAGTAAGTTGAAGGATTTTGTATGGGTTTAGGTGAAGGTCTCAGCTTTTCATGTGTCCTTCAGAACAAATCCTCTAAAAATTGTATCTGATAGCAAAGAAGGGATAATTTAATATGATTTAATAAGTTGATCATGGTGAGCATTTTAAGCTGTTAGTTTTCATCATCCCTTTCTTTTGGGCTGGACAGCAGTGATGCATAGATGATGTGTGGTAAGAGGCTGCTGAAGTTCATTTGGTTTTAAAGGTCTCTCTCTTTTCTTTGCTTATTTTGGCTACATCCTTAATGCCCACACTCTAGACAAAGACTCTTATCAGAATTTATCTTCAATTATTTTGTCAAATTGATGAGGTTCTTACTACTCATAGCAGTGCAAAGAAGTAGGTTAGGGTCTGCATGACCTGACAAATGCAAGCATTAAATCTTCATTAAAAGAATTAAAATTTTGATGGGTATTATTCTGTAAGAAATGGACAGTGGAGTTGATATGCATCTTAGGCTGCAGATTGCATGAAGTAACTTGAAAAGAACAGAGGACCTCTGAATACTGAGGTTCTGATCTTGCTCCTGTTCCAGACCTCCTGAGTAACAGAGAGGTGCTTTAGCCAGCCCACGTCATTCTGTGTGCTTGCAATAGCGTGTCTGAATAAAGGAATATGAAGGAAATAGCAACACAATGGCAGGATTATTTCTTGCTGGTGACTCCAGACCACTCTTCAGTTTTCTTCTGGGATTTGAGAGCTGGATAACTATACATTTCTTGATGTCAGTATTAGCCTTTCACATCAGTGAGTCCTGAAAAGACTTCTACTACGAAGCTGAGACTGCTGAATCACTTCCAGTTAGAGCTGATATGATGTTAATTAGCCTGATGCTGCTTGGTAAGATGTTTAGCACTTTTGTCTCACCTATAAGATGTGCTGGGGAACTGTGACTTTTTCCTTTGAGTGGGCCAGTGAGTTTCTGGAACTAGTAGAGCTGCCTTGAGATTTAGTCTGATTATGTGAGGACTGATTTCAGACAGGCAAAATTTCTCCTCATTGCGTATTTTGCTTGTGAAGTCCTGTGATCCATAGCAAAATGGTGTATTGTTTATAATCTAAGTGAAAATTCCCTGTGAACATGTTATAAAGCACTAATGTGTTTACCTTTGTGTTCAATATAGAAAAAAAATTAACATGGAACTGTGTGCAAAGCATCTGAATTAATGCTGCTTTCATTCCACATTTCCTGTGCTTTTAGCTATGCAAATTCAATATAGCTTTAATTGCTATATATGCATTTTTTGCATATATTAATTCTTTTATAGAGGCGGTGGATATCTTGGAGTTGAACTAGCACTTAAGATGTTGTTACCTACTGAAAAAATGTGTGGTGCCTTAAATATTAATAGCACGAGAGAAGCTTAAACACTTAAACCAGTTGAAATCTTTACATGGTGCAGGGTTTTAGGGCAAAGAAATTACTAAGTGCTTGTCTGGCTGTTCTGTCAATTTTAAAGTGCTGTTGTTTGGCCTGAGCAAAATCATAAGATTTCTCCAGAGAGCACCTGTTCATTCACATATCACCAAGAATGAATCTAGGAAAATAATGTGTATATCATATTATGTGAGCCTGCTGTCTGAAACTAGACTGATACATTGACACACATTCCCTAACTGAAGAAAAGAAACTAACTTAAATTCCAGCTGTGTCTATTAAAAAAATAAGTTACTCCATCCTCATCTATAACATAATAAATATCTATTTTTATATTCTCTGTGCGTAATGGCCAATAGCTATTCCATATCTTTAATATGCAAAATGTATTTTTAGGCTTTTATATAGGTATTATTAACAAAGCAGTTTCAGTAGTTCACCTGTTTGATTCATCTTCCCAGGGAAGTGTTTGACAGTACTGTCTTCTCGGTCTTCGAAATGATGCTGGCGTTTTGCTCAGAAGTTCAGTTAAACTTACACATAGAGCAGAAACCTCACATGACGTGTCAGCTCTGGAATGGCATTTATATATATTTTTAGAAAGCTGTACATGTCTGAGGAAGGAAGTGTGATTTAAATATTGGAAAGCTTTTTCTGGTCATTGGCTAAATCAGTACTGTTGTATTTTTAATAGATAGATCTATAAAAATCAAGGGGTACCTGCTGATTTGTTAATTCATATCAGTTTGTATAGTTACATGTAATTTGAGCAAGTTTGGTAGCACGTTAATGGAAAAGGCTCAGTAACTAAGCATGGAAGCAGCATCCTCAGCTGAGCACTGAGTGCAGCAAACGTGGTGGTTTCTATTGAGTTAGCTTTAAAATGTCCTTGCCTTGATGGAGCCGAGCAAGATCCAATAAAAGTACATACTAGATAGATTAATAGAGCTCATGAATTCTGAATGAAAGGACATTGGTTGTAGGGTTTATTTTTTTCTTTAAAAGTTTTATTAAATACCCAGGAATGGTTTTGTAGCATGGACAAAGTAGTTTGGTCTGTTTATCCTCAGTAGGTATTTTGGTTTGGATTGGCATGTCTCTTAGTTTAGGCCTGTCACAGAACTGCCTGGTGAAACAAGAACTGACATTTCACGTGACCATACTGATAACTGTGACTATAATAAAACAAAGATCTCGGCATTGCCTCTCTTTGAGAAAAGGAATAATAATAATAATAATAATAAAAAAAAACAACCTCTAAAAGTCTTAAAGGAGTATGACCTACTATTCAGGCGTCTAAGATTATAATTTTCACAGACATTGATGCTGGTGATCAAACCCCTCAAATTGCAGGAATCCAGGAGAAAAAGCAGCCGTAATCACTGCCTGTTGTGGTGCCACTGTTCATTTTGAACCTTGTCTGCCGTGCTTCTGAAAATGCCCAAACAGGATGTCTGTTTCTGTTTTGCAAGAGCTAAATTGTAGAAAATTTCATGAAGTCTCTGGTTTTGAGAAAATGGTGTGTTCCAGTTGACAAAATTTCCTCCCTGAGCTCTGGCCCTGGTACCTGTTGGCCTGGCAGCCGCCACGACTGCTGGTTGTCCTTGGCGCTAAGTAATCACTTGCATCTGATGCATTTCTAGGTGGAGATCTCGGCAGGAAAGAATCAGGTAATCCGGCTCTTAAAAATAAGTTGTGTAGAAGCTGTTAATTTGCAGTTATTAATGTGATGGGATGGGAAACTGGGAGAAGAAACAGATCTGCTGGGTCCCAGGCTTGCGCAGCAGTCATTAAAGTGGTTTTCTCTTTTAGTCATATCTCTCTTTTTCGATCACCTTGTTTTCTTAGCATATTGCTTCATTTGATTGAAATCCTCTCTCTAAGTTATATTTCTCCTGGGGAGCAGGGATATGAGCAGAAAATTTATGAGTTTAGGAAAAAGAAACCCTGAGTTATTACAAATAATCTAAATATTGCAAAGTGGATGCTTTCTCAAGGAGTTAGCTCAGTATGTGGAAGATGAGCAGTACTGGGCTCCTGGTTCCATTACAAGTGCGAAGTTTTGTAAGGTCGTACTGGTAATTTTTTTAAATTCTCTGTGCCTCAGATTAATGCTGACTTTTCCTTCCTGCCTCTTATGAGTAGTCTTTATTTCATTTGTGGTTTTATGTACAATGCTGAAAGAAGTTCCCTTAAATTCACTGCTTTGCTTCCTTTATTTCATTCTCTGCTGAAAAATGCAATAGAGTAATTTTCTTAAAACAGTCTAAAGGGGTTTACTCATGTTTCTGTAAAACTCTTGAATATTTGGGAATCTGCAGATAAAACATAGATACTATAAATAAACATAGTGGTGTTGTAACAGCTAAATGTGTCACAGGCCGGGTATACCTGTGCTGGGGATGGGCTCTCAAACTCTGACCTTTATTAAAGGGGAAGGCTGCGTAACAGGGGGCTGCTGACTGCTGCTCTTGTCAGATCTGATGGCGACTGCTGTGAAGAGCCATCCGGCATGGAGCACAGAATGGCTTAAAAATGTGGCTCTTCAGGGAACTCCCATTTTCAAGCCATCTTTGTTGTTGGCTGGGCAATTCTCTAACCAGCATGGCAGTTTTTAGTAGCAGCGAGAAAGTGAGATTTGTATAATATCAAGTCACATCAGACTCTTCTGCTCAGACGAAGATGGGGAAGACTCCAGCATGGCAGGTGTTGCACAGATTTTATCAGGGTCTCAGTATAAATAAGCTGGCATTTGCTGGTAGGGAGATACAAGCAATAAGTAAGGATAGTGAATGCCCAGAAATATTCTTATCAAATTTAAATGAAATGAACAGTATTTGCTAACTGAAGATGCTGAGTGGCAAGGGAGGAAATCTGTTTTAATCTCCTGTTTTCACTCAGGTGTGGTTCTGTACATTTCCTGCTGTTGTGTATCAAACATCAGAGTGGAGCCTGAAGACTGTCAGCTGCTGTGTCGTGCCTAGAGCTCGCTCACAGTACTGTGACAGCTCTCATCTCTTCATCAGCTGCACTCATGAGACGATTGGTGGCCTAGAGCAGGGCATGTCTTAGTGCAAAAAGGGCACAGCAGAAAAGAGAAGAACGCGAGATGAACCTAAAAGGCCCGTTCTGATAATTTGCCAAAGAAATAATGTCTGGTCGTAATCTGGATTTGTAGCCAGAGCCTCTGTCTTGTCAGAGCATTGGGGGGTTGAGGATTTTTTTGTGAGAACTTGTTAATATTTACAAGTTGAGAAAAGGGGGGTTTGTTTGTTTGTTTGTTTGTTTTGGGTTGTTTTGGGGTCTGTTTTGGTTTGTTCTTTTATTTTAGGCTTGAATGAGTTTGGAAGTAATTTCTCTCTCAGTCCCATTATTTTTCTTGTATATATTAAGGAATTTCAATGTCAGTGTCCAATTCTTGTATGCTGGATACTTGCCACAACATGATCTTTTCAGTGTCTCCAAGACTTTTTAATTACAGTAACACTTTCAGATGTCTCTTATAACAGTGTGCAGCCAACTTTTTTTTTGTGTGAAGAAATTCCTATCAATCTTTCTGGAGACAATTAAAGGTGTAATTGGCAGAATTTGGCTTACAGGCTTCTGTACAAGAACTGTGCACTACCCTGCACCTAAATGACTTGTTAAGATTAGGGGTTTTGGCGCATTTTATTTATTCAGGGAACAATAAAGTTCTGCTTTTTCCTTTGAGGAATTTCAGCCATAAGTGAGTAGCAGTAGCTGAGGATGGAAAACCCAAACACCACAGTGGTTGACGGCGAGTTGAACATGAGCCAACAGCGTGCCCTGGCAGCCCAGAGGGCCAGCCGTGCCCTGGGGTGCATCAAGGGCTGCATTGCAGCCGGGCGAGGGAGGGGATGGTCCCGCTCTGCTCTGCGCTGGGGCGGCCTCGCCTCGAGTGCTGGGTGCAGTGTTGGGCGCCACAGTATATTAAGGGTATAAAGCTGCTGGAGAGTGTCCAGAGGAGGGCACGGAGCTGGTGAAGGGTTTAGAGGGGAAGCCGTATGAGGAGCAGCTGAAGTCCCTTGGTTTGTTCAGCCCGGAGAAGAGGAGGCTGAGGGCAGAGCTCATCATGGGCTGCAGCTTCCTCACAAGGGGAGGAGGAGGGGCAGGCACTGAGCTCTTCTCTCTGGTGACCAAGGACAGGACCCGAGGGGATGGCAGGAAGATGTGCCAGGGGAGGGTTAGGTTGGGTATTAGGGAAAGGTTCCTCCCCCAGAGGGTGGTGGAGCCCTGGAATAGGCTCCCCAGGGAGGCAGTCACGGCACCAAGCCTGGCCATATTCAAGAAGCACTTGGACAACGCCCTCAGAGCCATGGTGTGAATTTGGGGTTGTCCTGTGCAGGGACAGGAGTTGGACTTGATGATCCTTGTGGGTCCCTTCCAACTCAGGACATTCCATGACTCTATGATTTTAACTATGAAAATAGAGCACTTCTGTTTAAAGGTACTAATTTTTCAGTTGGGGTGCTCCAGAATTTTGAGATTAGTTTTTCATCCCAATTTTAAATTGGGATTTTTCTTCCCCTCAAGTTTTTGATGGGATGGGAAAAGGGTTTCCCATGGATCTGTATTTTTTCAATATCTATTTTATTAGTGTAGGACTAGCTATTTCCTGGGCATGTCTGTGTAGAAACCCTAACTAGTGTGAGTGTCAGGTGAGTAAAACTACTTCAAAATCTTTCTTGCCCCATACTTGATAAGGTCTTCCGGGCAGGAATTCTACTGCATTTCTTCCTCCTGTCTTCTGTAGCTGATTCTGATTTACTCTTACATTTGCTGTAGTAATTACTGTTAAGAACATATGGAATATTTTTAAAGTCTTACATCATTAGGACTCAAACACATGGTTTTCAAGAGATGGAAGTTATATGTAGTCACTAAGAGAATAAACATCTATTTTTCAGAAAATAGAGAAGTTAAAAACAGAAGCTTTCATGGTGTAAAGCTGTAGCAGTACAATCAGGAAATTATCAGAGAATAAAAAGCACTTTGTGTAAATAATGTATTTTATGCTTAAGGGTGCAGAATAATTAAATAAGGGCATGAAGTTTGATTTCTGAAAAATGCTTTCACTGTCTGAATCTACCAAAGGTCCAACTATATACAACTAGCACTGGAAGCAAAGCAGGGCAATGAAAGTTTCCTCCCATTTGACAGTCTGAAAACCCTGTGCCATATTCACCTAACTACAGTATTATTTTTTACATAGTGAAATAGTTTACATAGGAGGTAGGACTCTAGTCACGAGGATGTTGTTAGTGGATACAAAGTACATATAAGTTTCCTACGTGAAGATCCTTCTTAGTTTTTCTTATGACCAGTGCATGCACTGGGTACAATCAGTTGCTTCTGGATAAAGAAGATCACTTGGTGGGCTTTGCTTCCCAAAGATTCATCTGTGTTTCATTTCTGTATTTCAAGTTTGGGCATTTAAGCATTCCAGAAATGAAAATAAAAGTACAACACTTTATATTTTAGGTTAAGGAGCAAGTAATTTGTACTGAACCTTCTGTTTGAGCTGGTGCCTCTGTAGATATCTTTTTCTTTTTACTTAGCTTGTCATTGTGGCAGGCTGGGTAAGTGGGCTGTGGTTCTTTGTTCCCATCCAGAATATTTTTTTCTCTCTTCTAGTCAGCAGTCTTTGTATCACTAATAAGCACTTTTAAGACATAGTGATTAACAGTATATTTACCATTATATGTATATACTTTTGAGGGAATGGACTATGTCAGCAATGTGTTTTGGTGCTAGGGAAATTCACAGTGGCTGAACAATTCCCTGAGGTGCTCCTGCACCCTGTGAACTGTGGCATGTTGATAGCAAGTCAGCTTTTTTACTATAGCTTTTTATCAACAGAAACTTGTATTTGAAATTATTATATATTGTGGTTAGCCCTACATTTTGAGAAATTGCACAGAAGACTGATAAAAATGCATTTTCTATATAAATCGATCTCACTATAATAAAAAGAATTAGGTTATGATTACAATTGTAGTATTTTAGGGATACTCTTCTATCTGAAACTTGGGGCATGCAGACTTAATGAGAAATGGCAGAAGTATTTAGAAATTTTTGCTCTGATTTTGACAAATAATCAGGTGAACTCATTCATATAACGATAGTGAAATACTTACCAACAGCTATTCACAAGCTACATAGAAGTTACTAAAAAGACATTTAAAAATCAGTAGCTCCACATATCTGACACCCAAGAAGTGGACAAGGATTTCTCTGTAGTGATAAAGCTGAGGGATTTGTTTGTTTGTTTTTTTTTTTAAATAAATTGTGGGGCACTAAATATGTACCAGAGAGGGCAAAGAGAATGACCTGGGAGTTTCTTCCCTCAGCCTTACATCAGTTCCAGGTAAAATAGCAGAAAAATTGATATGTGACTTGATTAATAGAAAATGAGGAGACTAACATAATTAGGGTCAATTAAAGTGAAAAATAAGCTACTTTTAATTTGTAATGAGATTAAAAGTGATAGTATTGATTAAATATATTTCTGCAAGACCTTTAACTTGGTTATACTTAATGAGTTCTTGAGAAAAGTTACACAGCGTCTAGCAGTCATGCATTCAGTTGACTAACAACGTTGATATCCTGCAGACATCCATGACAAAGTATAATTCCAAGTGGAAATCCATGGTCAGTAGATGCACTTCTAGCAGGCCTTGGTCTAAATATTAAGCTGGACATCTAGAACAAAATTATGGGAACATGTTCAGAAGGGTGGTTGTCTGACTCTTAAGACAGTTTACATTTGCTGATTATCCACCAGAAACTCTAATGATACAGGGGAAAGAGCAAATACAATCTTTTTACCAGTGGGGGGGTTCTGAGTAGGAATAGTGAACCTGTTGCTGGCCAAGGATAACTGCTGTAAGAACTGACTGTCCAGTTCTGGTGAACTGATTGTCCAGTTCTTGGCAACCATCCAACACCTTTCTGTCTCCCACAAGAATCATGAGGAGACTTACAAAAATTGGAAACATTGCTTCAGCAAGAAATTAAAAGATATTATTTTATTTGCCAAGATAAAGTGAGCTAGTGTCTTGACCACAGTACGGAATTAAATGGACAAGAGTCTTCTCTTCAGTTAAGTAACAAAGATTTGGGATGAAAGGTATTTGAGCTTAAATTTACGGAAGACAAGCATGTTTTTAACTCAGAGTGATTAATTATTGGAAGATTTTACTGATGTGATGGACGGACTGAGGTGGTTACTCCTTCACTGGAAGTGTGAGAATCAAGGCTCATCTCCTTCCAAAGTATGTAATATAGTCCCAGTAGGAATAAATTCAAGGAAGGATTATGTCTGCCAGAGAAAGCCTGCTAGGTACCAGTGGCCTTTTCTGGGCTTCAGACAGACATGTCTTTTACAAAACAAAAATAGCACATTCTTTGGTCCAATCTTAGGCTAGAAGGAACCCTGCTTAATATCAGTGTTATATAATAGATTTGTAGTCAAATCCCTCCTTATGTACAGTGCTGTCAAATATTTTGGTATCATGCCTAGGGCAGTGCTTTTCCTCTTGACTGTAATGATAGGATAGCATTTGGATTACCTTTTTTTTTTTTTGTAGTGTAGCTTCTTTTCATTTAAGCTAATATTTGGAATCTTCTTAATTTTTGTCAGTTTACTATCATTGAACAATAAAGACTTTACAGAAAATGGAAGATATTAGAGAGCTTTTGCTTCTTTGTGTCTGTAGGGTGTTGTAAATTTGTCAAATTACTTCATCTTGGATTTATTTGTATATGGACTGTATACGGAGGCTATGGCTTCATGGTAACTTGTTTTTGATAGCAATACAACATGAAGCATGCCTGTTTCCTCACCTTCCCCCAGACATCTGTTGTGCCAGCACAATGTTTGTACGGCTGTGCCATGAACCAGATCAAGGAACTGATCTAGCTTTTAAAACAACCTTGTAAAGCCTATATGATATCTGGCCTCTTTCCAAAATGTGAATGAATTTCAAAAGGCAATGACTGTGGAAAAATGTGCCCATATAGGTATTTCCTGTGTATGGCATGAGCTTGTTTCAGGATCAAAATGCAACCACAAGTTCTTCTCTTCCAGAAGCATTTCAGACCTCTGCCTTAACTTGCTGGGAGAATTGGTTAACGTTGGATGAGGGTGCAACTGTCAATGAATTCATTCACTTCTTTTACAAGAAGAGGCTAAATGGTTTTGAGATGAGAACAGTGAGGATGACCCCATCATTTTGAGAAAATTTCTTGGAACATTTTATGCTCACAAAAATAGATGTTCATACAACCCTGCAATGCTAAAACCCACTGTCACAAGGCACTGCCAGTTCCTAAATTGTCCGTGCAGGAAATAGTTTAATTTTAGATCTTTGACTATATCAGTGGATTTTGACCCTACTCCCCAACCCCTCAACCAACCTAAGTTTCATAGCTGAAGGTACTACAGACAAACTAATTGTTGGAGCTTCTTGGTTTGAATAACTTTGTATGAGGTCAGGCACAGTCATTAAGTTGTTTGGTGGGAGGTTTTTTGTTGTTTGGGGTTTTTTTGTTTGTCTTTTAATATATAGCTAATATGGGAATTGATCATAGACACAGTGTAATACTCTTGTGAATACAGCCCTTAATTTATCAGAATATGCTGGAGGCTTTCCCTCCCTTTCTTGTGTGTTTGATTTTCACTCCATTTTCCACTGTAATGGATATTTTCTTTGTAAGAAACATATTAAAGTCCTTTTGTGTCCTCCCACACACCAAAAAACTCATTTGGCAGACTGAAAACACTTGGACAGTTGGCTTTTTGGGTCAATTAAAAATAATGCTACATTGCTAATGGTAATTTTCTCTTTACCATGCCTGGTAGGATCCAGCAATCCTGAGGGAGCTGATGTCTGAATGCTGTTTGGTTTTTTCATAGTGGGTTGACAAATACCATCACGAGTCAAATTTACTGTGTGTTTGATCCAGTCCATGTTCTACGTGGTTTAAAAATACTGTTTTCCTATCACTTCTTCCTCTACCACTGACCCTCCTCAATGCTGTTAAAGCATTGCTCCCTTGTAGCTCTTCACTAGAGACAGTCTCCTTCTGTACTCCAGAAAGACCTGCTTAGACTTTTAAAATCAGCCAGGCAATGCTTGCTTCTTGGTGTCTACAACTGCTCTGCTCCTTGCTGAAAGGAGTGTAAAAGCAGCAGTTGCAGATTTCAGTTTTTAAATGTTGATTTTTGGTTGACACCAATCCAAGGAACAGCCTGTGGCCAGCCTCTTGGCTGCCTAGGTTCACTGGACTAGAACAGTTTAATCTTCTGAGCTGGAAGGGGTGAGGCTGAGTTTGAGGACCTGTCACTGAAATGTTCACTCATGTGCAGCTCATGTGGGTAAAATTCTGTGAGACAGGATCCCAAATGCATCAGGTTGTTTGCTGCTTTGGTATATGCCTGTGTTTCTGTGCCTCTGTGTCTGTATGGATATTTTAAGAAAAAGTCATTATTTTTGAACATGATTGTTTGATATTGATACAATANCCCTCCTTATGTACAGTGCTGTCAAATATTTTGGTATCATGCCTAGGGCAGTGCTTTTCCTCTTGACTGTAATGATAGGATAGCATTTGGATTACCTTTTTTTTTTTTTGTAGTGTAGCTTCTTTTCATTTAAGCTAATATTTGGAATCTTCTTAATTTTTGTCAGTTTACTATCATTGAACAATAAAGACTTTACAGAAAATGGAAGATATTAGAGAGCTTTTGCTTCTTTGTGTCTGTAGGGTGTTGTAAATTTGTCAAATTACTTCATCTTGGATTTATTTGTATATGGACTGTATACGGAGGCTATGGCTTCATGGTAACTTGTTTTTGATAGCAATACAACATGAAGCATGCCTGTTTCCTCACCTTCCCCCAGACATCTGTTGTGCCAGCACAATGTTTGTACGGCTGTGCCATGAACCAGATCAAGGAACTGATCTAGCTTTTAAAACAACCTTGTAAAGCCTATATGATATCTGGCCTCTTTCCAAAATGTG
>VZTV01040172.1:1595-14380 GCA_013400875.1 Anhinga rufa | reverse complement strand
TGCCCAGAAACCCCCTCTTGGACTCCTTACAACTGATAATGTGAACACAGACATCTTGCAGATAATCCACTCAAGTATTTTTAGGAGGACTAAAACCCCTCAAATTTTTAATTCCTTTTTTATTTTCCACCTTATCAAGCACATGGGCCTCAGCTGCATAGTTTCCCTAACCAGAATGGCATTGAGGTCCCATTATCCAGAGTGACAATTTCTGCCACCCCTGTTCAGACTCGGCTCCCATTCATCCGAGAAGGGCTGCACCCCTGGGGCGCGATGCAGGTGTTTGTGTACCAGGGCTGACCTCCCAGCAAATGCAGTTCCTTTATTTCCTGGGTTGTGGGTGGCATCTGGTCTATGCTTGTCCCTGCTGCAGTGAGGTGAGCTTTGACTCAGTTCTCTCATGAGAAGAGTGGGATCTTGAGTAAACTGTCTTCCAGTTGTGCTTTGGAGATACTGATCAAGGCCTTGGGAACTCCACCAGGATTAGTCTGAGACCTCTCCTTGTTTTGTTTCTGGTTTGACTGCATTCAAATCACAGCCATAGTTTCTTACCACGCCTTTCTCCACCCAGCACCAGTATTTCTTCCCTGTGAAAACACTAATTTCCAACACTGACTGATTTTGACTTTTTTTACAAAAAAAATTTGACCTTTAAAATATCCCATAGCCTCTTACTTTTCTAGATGTTAAACTGTCTTGTGTTCCTCTTTTTCATCTAGTTAATTTTTTTTTTTTTTAATATGCTTTTAAAAAAGCCATTGGCACCAGAGTTGAACCGACATCCTGGGTTTGTCTCGCCAGTGGCACAGTTGGGAGTAAACCTCACCTTCTTCCTTCTGCTTGCTCCTGCGTGGTTGAGCTGGATACATCCCCAGTCTTTAATTCAAATACTTCCTGTGATAGAAAATCTATCAGGTGCTAATGGAAGATGTTCCCATGGTTAATTACTCTCTTTGGTTTGCAAAAAAAAAATAAATTAGAAAATGACTGCCCATACTTATCTTGGATTGATCCAGTTTCAGCTTCCAGTCTTTGGGTCTTATCCTGCCCCTGTCTGCTAGATTAAAGAGCTCTTTCTTAATAGAAAATCATGTGGATACTTTAGTGACCTCTTAACCTTCTCTTGGTGAAATCAAATAAATGGGAGCTCTTTGGTCTCTTACTGCAAGGCAAGCTTTCCTGACAAGGGTCAGGGCAGGCCAGCAGGGTCCAGGTCAGAGATCACAAAAAAAGAAAATATTTATGTTCTTGGCCCACTTTCTGGAAACCCAAAATAGATGAACAGTGAGAAGTGATTGGGCACTTAAATACATTTCCTCTCTCCCCTCTTCATGATTCAAATTTACAGAGAACTAATGGATAAAATTAATCAGGCGCTGTTTCATCCATCTCCTTCATGAAAAAGCAGGTGAACATTAAACTACATTAAATATTACTTTATTATGAGCAAATTGAGATTCCATACAAATACAGTTAATTAATGATTGAGACCAGCCAATTACATGAATGTATGCAAGAATAATTTGAATGCGGATGCTACAAGACTGGAGAAGGGAATAAGGACACCTGTCTATGCCTCTAAAAATCCATTTGAACAGCTTAGTGCTGCATTTTATATTTAACTTAATAAAGGCATTTACTGTTAATGAGATGACAAATGTGCTGGAAAACAGGACTAAGTGATAAAAATAGGAAGTTATTGAGGTGTAGCACTTGGCAATGGTGGAAATGGGAAGGAAGTGGATTACTGGGAGCATTTAATAGGAAGGGCTGTGCTGGGTCCCAGCAGACAGGCAGGTAGGCACCTGAAGAGGTGTCTCATAGTCCTTTCTTGGTTCTTTGTCTTCCTGCCCTTCCCTCTTTCTTCCTGCTCTTTCTGATGTTGCTAACTGTGTTGCTAATGAGCCCTGATCATACTGTTGCTCTGAAGGTCTGCAAATGAATATAGATGAAAAGACAATCTCTGCCCAGCGATTTTTTCCAACCTATGTGCCTTCGCTTGTCCAAAACAACGCTACAAGAGGCTAGGTTAATAAGAAGTTGGTCAGAGGAGCAGGGTCCTGTTGAATAAAGATAGCATAATTCAGCCCTTAAATCATAGGAGATTTGGGAGATTCTTGAATTATGCTAGTATTCAAGCAAGGGTGAATTTCATGGTTTTAGTGACCTCCAAGCAAGGACAAAAAATACTGTTTTCTCTCTAAAGCCATTTTCTGCAAAAATAAGATATAGTTTCTGGACACAGAAGAATGAAGGCATCGTAGTTTCAGAAGCTATGTATGGGACTTATATTTGCAAGTTTTTCATTTGTTATAAAACATTGATAGGATGAATTCAGTGCTTCCATTCCCCTCTGGAACTGACCTTCTCCTGGGAATGGGCTGCTGAAGCATTTAATATTTAGATTGCTGAGAAAACTACCTGCAGCAAAAACTGCACCAAGAAAATGGGAACATGTTATTAGGGTTTTGTTGCAGTGTACCTTCATTGCCCTTTCGATTCAGGTTAAGGAATATTAGGCAACGGAACCCCCTCACATCTCACTTTGCAGTTGCAGAGCTGGCAATTCAGTGCACATTGCTGGGCTAGTGAAGGTAGGTTTGGCTTTGCCTTTCCTTTTCTTCCATGCTGAAGGAGTGAATTCTTGCCTTTCTGGGAATAAATCACTTTTAGTTATGCAAGGCTTGGAAGAAACCTCCCTGGAACCAGCTTATCCAGCGAGTGACTACTGAGGAGGATTTGCACCTTTCTTTGAAGTATCTGGCTGTCATCACACCCTTGCTTGGCAGGCTGTGTTGGCTCATACAATTCAGAAGACTTCAATGCAACAACAGCCACAAATATATTAGAGGAGAGAGCTTATGAGGAGGGGAGAAAAATCCACTGAGTGATCACAGGACTATCATCCTCATGCCATAAGCACTAAACCATAACAGCCAGAAATGGGCTGGAGACCATCCTCCTTGGAGGATTTAGTCTTTGTCTCAGATCTCCCAGAGGTGGCATGTACCAGCCCACACTGGCAATGCCACGCAGGTTGGGTCAGAGGAAAGCTGAGCTGTATGTTATGCATACATTTAGACTATGTGACACACAGGACAGAGGGTGTCCTCTGATTAAGAGGACATAAGATAGTGGTTATTTTGATTTTAGATGTATAGGTGCTGTCTCTGCCAGGGAAGGAAAAAGATAATTTGTGAAAGGAAAGACAGTGTCTTTTGGTTTGTATCGTGCAGATCAGGATAGGGGCAACACGGGAATGTTACAAATGATTAGGTAGAAAAGGGGGGATAGAGCAGCCCCTTGCAGGGTTTGTTTGGCCATTAGGTGACACTCTTCTGCTACATTTCCAACAGCCAATGCTGCAGGTGGACATTAGGCAGGCACAAACTTTTATTTTGGGTAAGCCAAGTGTAAATCTTTCCTCAGTCTACAGGCTTAATTCATGTGGGAACTTTACAAGAAATTTTCTATCAAGAACCTTCCACTTCATCCGATTCCTGATTAATTTTATTCTCCACTTTAATGTGATTGAAAATTCAGGAACCAGCTCTGTTGTGTTCAGAATAATAACAATATATTTTGCTTGATTTAAATCTCTTTAGGTAGGTATTGTAAGATAATTCAACCATCAGATCCAGGGTGTAACTATTTAAGTTGTGCAGAGGGTGGCATTTCAGCACCGTGGAAAGTAAAGGAGACCAAGAAAGATGTGTGAATAGCAAAAAGAAAGAGAGGGACAATCAGGGAGTTATTTTGCTGGTATTTCTGGCTGTGCCACTGAGCTGTCTAATGACTTTGGTCAAAACAAGGACTCTGAACGCAGCACAGAATAACCCCAAAGTCAGAGACATGAATTTGCCATTTTCTGGCAATGGAGTCTGTATAAATGCATCTGTTCCACCTACTTTTCCACTGTCTTCTGCAATTATAACAAAAGATAAATGCATGCTTGGCCATCCCTTGAAAGAGCAGCATTGAATTCTCAGATTACATCCACATCATAAGGAATCAGTTGAGAATGATGGCTTACATGCAAAAAGCAGTAGCAGTAATTTTTTTTCCACGAGCATTTGGAAGATTTATAACAAACTTACATCTTAGTTCTAGGGAAGTAACTGAATTAGTACTAATTAAAGACTATATTTTAGATTTAAAAAACCAGTCACTTATGGATTGCAGACATAAAACTCCTTGGGTTTTGCTCTGACAGATTTTGTTTGCTGTTGCTACAGTCAGCAAATGGAAAGCTCCTGTTTTCTGTAGTGCACCTTGCTGGGAGGAAAATTGTCAATATAAGTGAAGGAGGCTGGTGGGGAAGGCATTATATATTCCTTTTTAATCTTTTTAATATCTATGTATAAAGGGACACAGAGCCCGCAGTGACCTCTCCCCAGGTGACAGAGTGCCTCTGCTCAAGGTCACTCATTTATGCCTCTATTTGTTTGCTCTGGAGCCCACCTATCTTCTTGAAAAATTGACAAGCACACTTGGGCCCAGGAACCTCTTTAATGAGCTCGGGAAGCAGCCAGGGCTCAGTGCTGCAACCAGCTTCAGACCGCTGAAGTGCAGAGCATCGGGCACTGTTTGCCAACCCAGGGCTCCAACACGTACCTAAACAATATTGGTCTTCCAGCAATTTACACTCAGTGAGGACAGGATAAGCAATAGGTTCCAACAGGAGGCTGCCAGACACATCTCAGTGTTTCTTCTTCAACCCTTCAAGATAATTAATCTTGATAAGAAGTGAGGGACAGAGATTTAATTTCTGCTGGGAGGGCATTCTGATGCTTCTGTTCCTTTTTGACTTGGTTTCCCTGTCCAGGGCCAGGTCCTGTCCGTTTTGCAGGTTTAACTGAGTCATTAATGCTGGCGTAAAGTAGTTCTCAATGGGAAGTCAAGGTGATCGAACTGGACTTGGAGGAGCCAGTGCAAATGGTTATATTTTGTCTTTACAGGATTAGAAATATGACTACTTGCTTATCTGCTAAAAGCTTCCCACTCACGATGCTGTTCATAAACACAAGAGCCCACCAGCTTGCTTTTATGCCAGATTTCTGGTTGTGTGGCAGAGGGATTTGGGTCTTTACAGGCTCCCATGGCAGTATCTGTATGCTATGACTCAAGAACAAGAAATACAAAAAGATCTGTGAAGGCACTTGCTGTAGTAGCCACCAGCTTTCATCCTCCTGCTGCCGCGCACCTCCTCTCTGGGAGGAGCGAGTATGGAACAGGATTCACATGCCTGCTCCAGCCTAGCTGGTTTTCATAAACTTGCTTACAAGTTTTCAGAGAAAAATCAGCTTTGCAGATATGCTCCACTAATCTGCAATGACTTTGTGTTGGTTTTTCATTCCATTGGCATACTCGCATTTACTTTTTTGCAACACTTTAGGTATTTTTTCGCTGTCTTCCTTTCTGCATCTGTGTGAAGTAGGCAAGGCAATTTTCTGTTTGAATTGCTTCTGTGGAAGGCACATTTAAAGCCATAGACATGCTTGAAAGATGTGTTAAAGACTTAAAGGGTCATCTTAGGGACCCAGCTGTATACTTTGAGTCCTCCAGTACGTAAAAAATGGCCATAATCTGGATGGGTTCTTCTGATCCTTTCAGAAAAGAAAAGAAAAAAGAATAGCTTAATTTGCAGTATTTTTTTTGGTTGCCTATTATGGAAAGCTTTCTAACTACAAGTTCATTGGAGCAAGCTGAAGGAGGCTTTTGACAGCAGGTTATGTCATCACCTGTCAAATGCAGGTGTATTAGATTTTGCAATAAAAGCAAAAATGGACTTGATGTCCTCTTGGATTCTCTGTTTCTGACCTGATCTCCCAGATAAGGGTAAGCAAGCATTGCATTATTGACCTCAGTGAGTTTGTAAAGACTTATGTCTGTTTGGCTTTTCTTTTATGAACCTGAACCAAGACAAGATTTGTGTCCTTCCTCATGTAGTGATCCTGTCTTTCAGTAAGATGGTTTTGCTCCCCTTGTTAGTAGCATGGGCTAAGGTGGGATTGTCAAACTTGGGAAATTTTATGTGTTTGGAATACTTATTCCTGTTGCAAAATAACCTTTAAAGAGCAAGGTTCATGCCCCACAAAGCTGTATTTTTTATTATGTTTTTTTTTTGTTTGTTTGGTCAGTTGAAACAGTTGATCTTTTCCATAATGCAAAATAAATACTGGAATGAAGAGCTATACCACACTGCTGCTGAAGTAGTTGGAGTGCTCCATCTTGACATTTTCAGAATAGAAGACAGATGTTGCCAAGATGTTTATGGGATGGCCTGTGTTTTTCTTTAATGAAAAATCATTAGCGAGCAAATGTCCACAGAAGGTCTGAACTTTAATGAAATGGGATTTTTCTGATAGAAGATGTTTTACAGAAATGTACTGTTGCTTTTTTTGGCAGTTAATTGGCATACCCCTTCTGCGCATATGCCCTTAATCCTGCCTGTGTGATTTGATCAGAGCATCTTCCTCCCAGAAGATATTGCTTTGCATACTGCTCTGTGACGCATCCCCAGGGGTTTTTGCTCTGGGGAGATGCTCTGTGAGAGCTGCCCAATCTTTCCCAAATGGGGCAACAGCATTTGTGATGGGCTATAAATAAAAGTGAGTTGTGTCTTTAGAGATCAGTTGGCTGTAGCCTCAGTGCTAGTGGAAAGCTGTCCCTGAGGACCAGTGCAGGAGGTTTGTGATCAGATGCTGGAGCTGGGGTGAACCCCACGGCCTGTTTCATAGTGGCTGCTGGTGGAAATCTTGTGTAATAGCACATGCGGATTCTCTCTGTGACCATGTCTTGTTGCAAAGCCTGGGGTTAGAGATGGGCTGGCTGGGACATGTTGGGCAACTTAGCAGTGCTCTACACTGTTATAATTCATAAAAAGAAGAAAAAAAGGCTATATTTGTGTATGTAAAATCTGGTCAAGCTGGTATCTTTTCTCACTGTGGTTATGTTGTGCTTGTTCTTCTGTGCTACTTAAGACTACAGACTATAATGGTGGTTGTCCATTAATTGCCTGCTGATTGAAAACATAACTAAGGTGTTACTATGTAAGTCTGTTTTCACTAAATTAGAATTATTAACATTAGCAAATCAATATTAAACAGAGATTCAAGGCAGTAGCAGCTCCAAGAGCAATCGCTGTTTATTCTTCGGAAAGCCCTGGGCACAAGTTACAGTCCTACAGGCCATATGGGAGGAGCAGTGTTGGGTCTTAATCTTAGCCTTTCTCTGGTTGGGCAAAGAGAAGAGCTTGATGGAGAAAGCTACCCAAGACCTAAGGGGACAACAAGGAAAGAAGATGTGATTAGTGGAGGTCCCCAGCAAGCAGGGGGCTGCCAATGGAAAGTATTGTGGGAAGGTTTGCTCATTGTCACACTCATTTTCACTCCATTGTGAAATTACTCAGAAGTAACGGTCTTCGCAGTATCACTGAGAGCCCACCATTTCCCCACAGCTGCTGGAAGATGGGATGATCTAGCTGCAGGGGTTAAATCCCCTGTGACTCTGCTCACTCGTGGGCTGCCAGGGCTGAGTTGGCTGTGGTGTGCTGCCTGTCTGAGCACAGCTGGGCACTGGGAAAGCCACTGCTGGTCTGGGCAGGCATGGTCCAAAATCTGCATGCACACAGCTGGCTGGACTTTGCTTTGAATTTGCTGCAAGCATCATAGTCTGCCTTCATTCAGCCAGTGTTTTAGGGAAAGAGCAATGCAGAGATCCCCACGTATAAAAAGCACTTGCTATCTTTCCATAGGATGGTTTGCCTGAAAGTCAGATCTATATATGGACCAAAGGATAATTCCTGCTTGATACTCAGCCTGCAGACCTGAATCTCTGAGGCTGGAGGAGACCTGCATTTTGGTCTTTCTGCTGCAGGTGGCACTACTGTTCCTTTTCTGTTAACTGTCCCAGATCTGAAGTGGTGAGTTATTTGCTACGGTCCAAAGGGCAGCACAAAAGCCTGACCAAATTTAACTAAACCAGAAGGGCACAAAAAGGATTTTGAACAAAATGTGAGTGACTTGCTTGTCTTGCCTATCCCTTCTTAATTACTGAGAGCAAATAACTTGCATGTAATGGCTACGGGGGAAAGGCACGGAGAGAAGTCAGAAAAGTCTTTTTGGCAAAAAACAGTGAGCTGCAGGCAGAAAAAGAAGATGAATTCCACAGTGTTTGCACAAACACAGTGTGTGCTCAGCTGGCTTGGGACTTCACAACTGGCCTTGCAGCTGACACTGGGCAGCAGCAGTCTGGCACTCCCTTTCACATCTAATGCTCACCCTTTGCACCCTGGCTCGGTGGAGCAGTTTGCCACAGCACCAGTCCCCCAGAATACATGCCAGCAGGTTTGTCCTAACTTTCCTAAGGACATATGAGAATTATCCCTCTTAGCACCATGGCGATGCTTCCCCTCTCCAGCCTGATGTGCTGGGGGTATGACGCAAAAGATCCCCAAGACCCATCACATAGGTGGTGTCTATAGGATGGTCTAGGTCAGATTTCCCTAGCAGGGTCTGGGCAGCCATTTTTTTTCCATTTCTTAAAATGCAGATGAAGCTTTCTTTTCCCTTATGAACTGTGCTAGGGTAGTGGGAGGGAGGAAGCCAGCATCAGTTAGTGGAGCAAATGCAGTTATCAGGTAGCATTCAGGCAGGAGGAGAGATGTGGTGGGACCTCTTCCCACCATCCCAAATAAGTCAGCAAGGGAACATAGTGTTTGGGCCAGTTCCACCTGCTCAAAACAGTCCATCAGATCATACTGGGTGTCCTGGCTTCAGCCGGGGAAGAGTTAATTTTCCTCTAGTAGCTGGTACAGTGCTGTGTTTTGGATTTAGTATGAGAATAATGAATAAGGATGAAAACACCCTGATGTTTTAGCTGTTGCTAAGTAGTGCTTATGCTAGTCAAGGACTTTTCAGTTTCTCATGCCCTGCCAGGGAGAACCTGGGAGGGGGCACAGCCAGGAGAGCTGTCCCAAACTGGCCAGAGGGATATCCCATACCATACGGCATCATGCTCAGTATATAAACTGGGGGGAGTTGGCTGGGGGCAGCAGCTGCTGCTCAGAAACTGGCTGGGCATTGGTCAGCGGGTGGTGAGCAATTGCATTGTGCATAACGTATGTCTATTATTATTATTATTATTATTATTATTATTATTATTATTATTATTATTATTATTCCCTTCCTTTTCTGTCCTATTAAACTGTCTTTATCTCAACCCACAAATTTTACTTTTTTTTTTTTTATTATTCCTCCCCCCATCCCAGTGCAGGGGGAGTGAGTGAATGGCTGTGTGGTGTTCAGCTGCCTGCCAGGTTAAACCACAACAGCGGGTTAAAAAAGAGCAAAACTTGAAGACACAAATGTGCGGGGTGGAAGAAGCTAAGACATTTAGGGTTTTTATCCAAGGGAAAGTTAAGAGGTGACCCAGTCACAGCCTGTAAGTAACAACAGCTAGCAGAATAGTTTTTTAATCGAAAGGAAAGAGTATAAGTAAATTTCAAAACCTATAAATAGAAGCTACATAAATCCAAATGGGAAATAAGGCATGTGAAATGCCATTCAGTGGCTACCCTGGGCAGGTAACAGGAGGGTACAAACGAGATGTATTTCTTGGCTGTGTGCAACACCATGTGCACTAATCTAAAAAGCCCATAAAAATCTTCCTGCAGTTTAGCTTGATTCTGTGCAGTACAGGAAGAGTAAACAGAGAAGAAAAGTATATGGATTGAGTTGATGGAAATTTACTTTCAACTGACTGAAACGGAGGTGACATAAAGCAGATGGAATTTTTTCTCACCACTGCTAGCTTAAGGAAATGAAGTCTTTCATGATGATCCAATTTTTTTATTAATTTTCATATAAAGAACACAAAATATTGTGGCTGTGAAAGAGCTGAATATGAAGCAGAAATAAAATATGTACATAAAACAGGATAACTGACAGGTTTAATACATTTTCAATTTATATGTGAGTATAGCCACGATTCCCCCCTGTATAAACCAAACACCTAGCCACACAGTATAACATGGGAAGCATAAAATCAAAGCAATGTGAGGCACTTCAGCTAGAGAAAGGGTGGTAGAGTGGTGGCAGAGGGCAGGTACTGCCTGTTGGCTTGATGCAATCATCCCCTGCCTCCTTCTATGCCCATCTCTAGCAGGCATCAGACTTGCTCAGTACCTGACAGGCACAAATCTTTGGTCTTTTTAGGCAGTGTCTAAGAATTCATCAGCAACTTGGATATTCTGCTAGAATCAGAGAAATCATCAAGCTTAAGGAGTTGATTGTAATGGCCACATGTGACAGAAGGCAATTCGAAGGCAAAGCTGGTGTGACCAGACCGTAGCTGTTTCCTAACAGCTCCCAGACGACCCATAAAGGCTACTTCAAGATCGTTCTAAATTGCACCAGGCTCCAGTCAGTTCCTGTGTGAATTCAGACACATGGTGCCATAAAGCCACCCTTACCACCCTACTGCCTTACCACCCTGTGATGCATGCACTTCACCCCAAAATTTTGGCTTGCTTAATAAAAAAAAGAAAAAGGCATGAAAGGAAAGAAGAAAAGAAAAAAAAAGAACAAGGAAAGAACAGAGACACAAACACAGAGGAGCAGAATAAGAGAGGGAAGAGATTAACATTTTCTGCACCCACAGCAGTAACCTGACTGTCTCCTAGGATGCCCGTCTGTGCCCAATGCTGCCTTTTTAATTATTGGCATAATCAGGTTGTGCAGCTAATCGGCACCCTGGTGTGGGAGCTCATGCTCATGCTGAGCCTCTCCTCTGCCAAGGCTTTTTTGGAATTTGTTTAGCTGCACGACACAGTGAAACCTCATTAGGAATAAGACCGGCTCTCCATAAAGGATAAGTTCTGATGAGTGGGTCTTTTCTCTTCTGCTTCAGCTACTCTAAGGGCTTCTTGAATTAATTTAATATAAGCAGCAACAAAAGCCTCTCAGACAGCTCTGCACTCTCCTTTCCCAAATAGATGTTTATAAGGATTCCACTGTCCTGCCCTATGTTTTTCAGCACAGAATTTGCAAATATTTAGCAGATACCACCAGGGCCTGCTGCAGCTGCTCTTCACTCCTCCAGGATGACTGTGCTTATGCAGCAGAGTTGTTGTTGTGTCACAGGGAACCAGCACACTCTGCTGTGGCTGCTTCCTCGCTAGAGTGGTTGTGTGGCTGTAACATACTGGGAGAATAAGGTTGTGCTATGCCTAAAGAAAAAAATCCCCAAGAAAAATGGACTAAGGATTTCCCATGGCTTCTGAGGTGTGTCCCAGTCTAGACCCTCTCTCTAGACCCTCTCATGGGTTTCCAGCAATGCTTTAATCTGGATCTTTTCTAGGAATTTCCACAGCTTTCCAGGAATTGAAAACCTTTCTAGGAAATCTCCATGGCTTTCTAAGAATATAACAGTTGCTTTCTAGGAATCCTTGCATTAGAAATTTTGGGGCAATTTCCCTGGTTTTCCAGGAATTCCTCAATCTAGGGTCCTCCTAGAAATTAATGTAGTGCTTTCCAACAATTCCTTGGGCTAGAATCTGTCCAGGAAGTTTCCTGGTGTTTTCTAGACAATTTCCTGCTCTGTCTTATGTTTTTTTTCCAGCTGCTTTTCAGAATTTGTTTGTAACTTTGTAAGCAGTTTTATCACAGCCTCTCAACATATGCTTTCTAGGAAAATTTCTGTTGCTTTTTGTGACTTCTCATCATGCTTTCTATGAATTTTCCTGCTCTTTTCTGGAAATTTTCCTGTTGCTTTTTAGGAGTTTTCATACTGCTTTCTAGAAATTCAATTAGTGCTTTTCAAGTTGTTTTTTTCCTAGAAAATTAAACTAACTAATTAATTTACTTAAAAATTAATCTGTTGTTTTCTAGGAATTTTACTGGTTCTTTCTTGAAACTTCCCCACCACTTTCTAAGAATTTACATGATGCTTTCCATGCATTTTCCCTTAGTTTCTAGGAATTCACACCAAACCCTCTAAAAATTTCCTCAATGCTTTCTAGGAATTTTCTGCTGTGTTGAAGGTCGTTTTTAGTTGCTTTCCAGAAATTTGGGTAGTGCTCTGGGGGAATTGCCCTTTGCTTTCTAGGAATTTTCCTGCTCCTTCCTAGGCATTTTCCTACTACTTTCAAGGATTTCCTCCACTGCTTTCTAGGCATTTCCCCACTACTTTCTAGAAATTTGCTCTGCTGCCTCAATTTCTTTTCAAGGTGAAAACTCTGTAAGGTGCTTTCTGCTCTGCTAGCATCGTCTTGCTCTGCTAATGGTGTTCAGGTTAACAGCACGTACCATCTTTAACCAGGTAAACCAGACCAATGAGGGAGGACAATGGTGGGGAGAGGAAATATGGCAACTCTTACACCTTAACCCATGGTTATAACTTGGTTCTGCTATTGCAGTTTCTGCCCGTATTATGCCAAAGCTGAGGAGAAACGTCTATGTTTTAAAAAAGTTGATTTTTTCCAGTAGAGTAACACTTAAAGGAGTTTTGCAATTAGAATTGCTAATATTCAAGTGTGGTAACAGCCAAGCACGATGCAGCCTTTCTGTATGGCACAGCACTGCTGAATTGTTAGGAAAAGGAACTGATTCACTTTACTAAATTAGAACTGATGCCACAGGCACTATGAATGTTAACATCCATGTAATTATGCAAAATATTTGTACTTTTATCTACATTAAGTAAGGTACAAGTGTACAAGACACAGAGGCTGTCAGAAATAAAACCCCACAACTTACCCAAAAGAAAAGTTTCTTATCTCCTTG
>VZTV01040140.1:0-16018 GCA_013400875.1 Anhinga rufa | reverse complement strand
TGGGGATAACTGGTCTGACTGTTTAATAAGACTGAGGCAAAGAAGGCATTTAGTACCTCATCCTTTTCCTCATCCTTGGTAGCAATGTTCCCCTCTGCATCCAATAGAGGATGGAGATTCTCGTTGGGTCTCTTTTGATTGTTTAGTATATTTGTAAAAACATTTTTTGTTGTCTTGGTGAGCACCTGGAGGCCAGCCAAGGTCAACCCACCACAACTAAGTGCATACGGACATGTAGGAATCTAAATGCAAGCATCCCATCCTAGGCGACCAAAAACATTCAAGGATTTAGCTAAAAGCTATATGTGCTATATGTGCTAAGGGTATATGTGTTAAGTTCTATACAGATATATATATACACACACATATGCACCTATAGGTATATATATGTATATATATATATCAATAGAGACATAAAGATTTAAAGTAACCAGAAATGTTCATGTCTAGAAATGTCCATTTTGATAGAACAGTGCTAACAAAAATGCTTCCCACAAACTATGTTTATGCTATACTCATATGTAGTATTTGCGGGTCCATGCAGAATACTAGCGGAGTAATGTCACCTTTCCTAAATACATTTTCTAAACAGGACACTATATAGTGAGAGGATTTTTATGGAGCTTAACTCTTATCAATTTCAAATATGTCTCACTTCCTTTACAGGCAGAGATTAGGATAGTCATATCCATGAACTATCTTTGAAAGTTTTATGACAGCTATGAAAGACAGGAACACTTAAACAAATTAAATACAATTAGTTTATTTTTGTGAGTATTAGCTTTCAGTGACAGTAAATTTACCACCAGTTAATTATTGGGAAAAGTATCCACAACATAGTTACAGCACTGCTACTCCTTTTTATGGAAATGAGAAAAAACATTAAGTCAAATCTTAACCGTATGGATTTGCCTAAGATGTAATGGTGATTAGGATATATTAGACACTTCATGAGAAGTAATGCCTAATTCATTAGCCAATTAGACAGCTTAACACTTGTTCCCAATATTGCATCATATCTCTAATGATTGATTAATTTACAGCACTGAGATCAGCAGCTTTCTCCCTTACAGAGAGCTCAAGGTAACTCTTCTGGAAGAACAGGCATGTCTGCAGGATTCCCTGGAGACTTCAAGAGAAGCTATGCCTTTTTGTGGGAGCCAGCAAGCCACAAGGTATTAAACATGCAATTCCAAAGCTGAAATGGCAAAATTGTTGAACGGAAACACTGGAGCAAATATTTTCTCTATTCAACATTTTTATATGGTGGGATGTATTTGGAGGAACCGGGGTTTATTCTACCCATCTGTAGAGAATGAAACTGGACTTTAAGGAATGGGGCCAATAGTGAAGCTGCATCACTGGCCTAATGAACAACCTAACAAATGTGGAAATGATCCAAGAAAATCTTTGTGTTTCTGTTCCCTGATCCAGTGACAACTAGTGTATTTACTTGAGAGAGTTATCAAGTAAAATAACATCGGAAGAAGCCACTAGGACCAAGGCTCTTCTTTTCCAAGGGAATGACTTCCAAACCAGACTCCAGGTTCCCTCACTTCTCCCGATCTCACAAATCTTACTTTTCATTCTGGTTGATATCAGGTCCATAAGGGCTATGGAGAATGCTATCACCACTTGCAGCTTTTGGATAGGCACTCTACAGGCAGATATGAATCTTCTCAGATGGAGAAGGATATTGGATCATGATACTTCAGATCCTTCCAATAAGTGCAAAGAGTGGGATATTGATGCCTTTGCTCAGCTTTAGAGTTCCTGAAGAATTTTTCCTTAAATTACTATCATGTTGCCTTCAGGGAGTTAAACTGATCAACACACCTGAAGGCTCTGACCATCATGACAGTTAATCTGAATAACCTGTCCAAGCATCACCCTAATTCTGTTCAGCTCTGCTGAGCAAGCTGAGCTCTTCTTATTCAAAATAATTGTTGAGAAGTATTGGCCAAAGGCCAAGAAGAAAAGAACAACCTGGAGGTTACCATGAGAACTGGTAACTGTGGATTTGCTTGCATCAGTGCACAAGAGTATTCAGAAACTCTGCGGTACTTGTAGAAATGGTCTTGTTTTCTACTACACCTCTGCTTGGTAACTGTAGCATCAGTGTCTCAGGTGACAGCAGCTGGGAGATGTCATCACCTCAGGGACTCTGGCCAAGAATAAATGTCCTGGTTTCAGCTGGAGTAGTTAATTTTCTTCACAGTAGCTAGCATGGAGCTGTGTTTTGGATTTGTGCTAAAGACACACAGATGGAGATGTTTTAGTTGTTGCTGAGTAGTGCTTACACTGGTCAAGGACTTTTTCAGCTTCCCAAGCTCTGCCAGGTGCACAAGAAGCTGGGAGGGGGCACAGCCGGGCCAGCTGACCCAAACTGACCAGAGGGATATTCCAGACCATAGGATGTCATTCTTGGTGTATAAAGCTGGGGGAAGAAGAAAGAAGGGGAGGATGTTTGGAGTGATGGTGTTTGTCTTCCCAAGTAACCGTTACACGTGATGGAGCCCTGCTTTCCTGGAGATGGCTGAACACCTGCCTGCCCATGGGAAGCAGTGAATGAATTCCTTGCTTTGCTTTGCTTGCGTGTGTGGCTCTTTCTTTCCCTATTAAACTGTCTTCATCTCAACCCATGAGTTTTCTCACTTTTACCCTCTTGATTCTCTCCCCCATCCCACCAGGGGGGAGTGAGCGAGCGGCTGCGTGGTGCTTGGTTGCTGATTGGGGCTAAACCATGACACAGCTGATGGGAGGGTGGGTGTCCTGGTTTCAGCTGGGATAGAGTTAATTTTCTTCGCAGCAGCTAGTATGGGGCTATGGTTTGGATTTGTGCTGAAGCAGTGGTGATAATGCGGAGATGTTTTGGTTGTTGCTCAGTAGCGCTTACACTAGTCAAGGACTTTCTCAGCTCCCCGTGCTGTGCCGGGTGCACGGGAAGCTGGGAGGGGACACGGCCGGGACAGTGACCCCAACTGACCCAAGGGATATCCCACACCATATGATGTCATGCTCAGTATATAAAGCTGGGGGAAGAAGAAGGAAGGGGGAGACATTGGGAGTGATGGCATTTGTCTTCCCAAGTCACCGTTACGCGTGATGGAGCCCTGCTTTCCTGGAGATGGCTGAACACCTGCCTGCCCATGGGGAGCAGTGAATGAATGCCTTGTTTTGCTTTGCTTGCGTGCGTGGCTCTTTCTTTCCCTATTAAACTGTCTTTATCTCAACCCATGAGTTTCCTCACTTTTATTCTTCCGATTCTCTCCCCCATCCCTCCAGGGGGGAGTGAGCGAGCAGCTGCATGGGGCTTGGCTGCTGACTGGGGCTAAACCACGACAGTGGGAAAATGCAACACTTCTTGGCAGGCTCGCTTACACAAGTAAAAGCCAGAACTTTTGGTGGAAGCTCATCAGGTGTTTCTAAGACTTACAAAGAAAGTAGTCATACATGGGTAGTTGCTACAGATTTCCTGCTGTTTTAACAGCAACCATTGAAAAGGACAATTCACCTTTTGTATGTATCTCCTGTAAATGCTCAAAGGTCTCCAAGGTGGAGCTAATATATACCTTCTAAAACTACATTAGCTGTTGTGAGCTGGATACCCTATTGGTGTTATTCTTCCCTTAACCATTGTTTTCCCACAAACATCCGGGTTTTGTAGCAATCCCGTTAACAGCAAATCTTTTGGGGTCCAGGCAGTTAAGGTGTTAAGGTATTCAAGCTGACATTGTTATTCTAGAAATTAGGAGATCTATATGCTGTTAGCTATGTTGCAAAATAGCTACTGGGTAATGAAGCCATCCAGTATACGCTTCTCTGAGGTGGATACCTGGTATGTCAGGAGGTATAGTTTGAGAGCGTGAGTAGACTTTCAGCAGGTCAGCGATATTTTATAAATCATACAGACATCATTATGAAATTTAGAGGATATTTGAAGTGACTCCCTTTCTGAGCCCTGGCAGCAGATGACTGCAGCAGTTCTTTCTATTCTGGAACATCTGTTCATTCTGTGGAGTTTAATATGTATATAAATGGATCTTTTAAAAATCAAAATAGAAATTGAGTCATGTCTTCTAAATTTCACATGTTTTGACATGACAAAAGTTGATAGAGAACAGTCTCTGTTTGTTATAGCCATATAAATGTTGGTGTATATAAACTGTACACAGCAAAAATATAGAGTTGTAGCTAGCAGGTATGACAATGGAATCTAGTAACCTTTTAGCCTATGTTCTTTGCCATTAGCATGATTCAAGGGATGCACAGTACTGCATATAAAAATAAATTGCTCTCTCTATTAGAATGGAATAGCTAAAGTGCAAGGTTTTCCAAAAAATACTAATGGCCTACCTGTGAGAAAGCCAGTATAATTGGCCTTGTTCCAGCACTTTGTACAGTTCGAGTTTTACCCTAAACCACTAAATTTCATCTGAATAATCATGACTCTTTCAACACCAGAAATGTGATTTTTAAGACTTTCACAGCTTCTCTAGGGAACAAAACCACTTCATATGCCATGCGCCTAAATACAACAGTTTGAATTTTAAGCAACCAGCATTTGCAAGCAAATGAAATGCAATCTAAAGACCAGGACTTTTTCAAAGCAGTTATTTGCAGAATAATAAGGCTTACTGGGAACTGCAAAGTGCTCTGGGAAAACTTGCAAATAGAGAAATTCGCTGAATGGAATATTCATTATTTGCCTAGCTCTAGTCACTAGCTCTCAAATGTTTCCTCTACACAAGGGAAGCACCAATATCATTAGACAAACCCCAGTAACACAACAAACTTTCAGTTCTAGGTACGCCTCATAGACAAGCAGAGGATTTAGGTTCTGTGTGAGATGCCCTTCAGAGTTCCAGTTTCCAGCTTTGTATCTCCTGTGACAAAGAGGACCATGATTAATGCAGCATCTTCCACAATCTGACTGCTCAAAAGAGACAGAAAAAACTAAGTAATTTCTTGGCCCAGTGGAATTTTTATTAGTTCCCATCTTATCTCTCTTTATTTTCTGATCAAGCTGAGCATTTTAAGATCAGTTTTCCAAATTATTGTTATTAGATAGCTGCTCCAGAATTCAACTCCTCTAGTGAAGTTACCTTCCAACTATTTTTTTCTTTTTTCTTTTTTATTATGGGACATTTATATCCATTTGTTCTTACTCCAGTGTTGTCCTTTAGTTTAGCTTGCACTTTTCTTGCTGTCCTTAACTTCTTGATGTTGTACAGGGCTGAACACAGTCAAATCCAAAGTCTTCAAATTAACAAAGCATTCAAATCTGGATTTAATTTTAATGTGTAAGAGACTTGTCTAAGTTAGAATTTAAGTACATAGGGCTTCATATAGATAAACTGAAATCTGGTTTTAGGGCAAAATATTTATCTGACAGTCATGCCTTTTCAAACATCTTTTTAATCCACGTTGCAGACTGGCATCAATACCCACACAGTTACAAAGACAAATAATTTGCAAGGATGAGATTTTATTTTATGGATATTTTTATAATTTTATGCATTTGGGCTAAATTTTCCTATCAGGTTATATGACTAAAGGATCACTTCCATGAACACAAAGGAGAACAGAGGAACAGAGATGGGCACAGGGTGGTTCCCAATAACCCCATCAGAGATATGAGACCCTGACCTGGTCACTCGTGGGACTGTCCCAGGGGAGCCTCAGCCCCATGTGCTGGGCGTGACACCAGTGGGAGAACACCTTACAGACTGGTGGGTCCACTGCCTATGGAAGCTGTGGGATGAAAGGGAACAAGATTTGTGAATTGCACAAGTCTTATTATGGGATGTCTAAAGGAGAAACTAAAGGTGGGGACAGGAAGGGTTCAAGGTAAACAAATGTGGGAAAACAGATATAAGGGGACAAAAAGGACCAGTAGTCTGTAAACAGTGCATGTGTGTGGCCATGCCCTGCACCTGATGGGTGTCAGTCTGTCCTGCCTTCTCATTTAACTCAATTTCTTTGGTGGGGGTCTTTATTCTGCATGTGTGCATGTGTATGGGGCTCTGAGTGCCAGCGAATGGGCTGGGACCAGGGGTCATAGGGGCCCATGTGTCTGTGGTGCCAGCAACCATGGTGACCAGAGCACGTAGATACCATGTGGGTGTGTATGACAGTGGGTGATCACTAGCAAACATCAAGACAGACTACGTGGCAAGTAGGATTTGGCAGTTGGAAACCAGGTATTGGAGCAGCTGTAAGCCTGGTTTGGGTACAGGAGGGACCCAAGGGGCTGTGAGTGGTTGCTGGAGGGACCAGGGGTCCCAGCTAGGGTGTCACAGCCATAGGTCTGAACCAGCTACTGGAGAGACCCATTGCACCTGTGTGTGCCAGCGAAGTGGTCTCTACCAGCATCTGGAGTGGGGTTATGGCCTCAGGGTCTGCTGTGTCCAGGTGCGAGCAACTGGGGAGACTGGGATCCAGGGGCAGGTACTGAGCAGAGTGAGGGTCTGATCCTAGCTGCTGGGGGATCCACACTGTACATAGCTGTGTGTGTATATATATGTATATATATTTCCCATTAACAGACCTTCATCCTGATGAGCCAGAGGATGAAGCTATTTGCGTTGATAGTGTTTGTGTGAGTGCTGTGTTTTCTTTATGTGTTGATAAGTTCGACTGGGCATATCCATATGTATGAATGCATTGAATATGCACATGTCTCTCTGTGTGTGTGTGCCTGTGTGGAATACATGTTCAGCCTCACTCCTGGCTAGACCTGGGAACAGAGCTGCAGCAGCTTCACCTCTGTCAGGCTAGTGCATTATGAAATGCATGACATCTTCCACACGTCTTTTATTTACCTTTGACAAACATGCAAAATAATAAAAATTTTAAAAGAGTTTTAAATCTGAGTTGGGAAAAAAATACGTGAGGATCTTTGGGGTCTAAGTAAAGCATTAGAGAAAGGCAAATTGCCTTTTGTTTGAGATAAATGCTTACACATTGTTTTTTTTAAAAAAGTTAGTTAAATTTGCCCAACACTATGTATCCAAAAGCCAAACAAACCCAGCATTTTCCTCAGAGGAGACTGAGCACAATATATGTGTATGCATACGAGCAGAGAAGCTAAAATAAATTTGCACAGGGTTGTACACACATCTATCTGATGGGTGCTGGGAAAAGCAGGAGAGAGCTTTCTTGCAGTGCATGACCCTGAATATGTGCAGTGCTGGACATAGGGGTAATTATAGGCTCTACAGCCCCTTCAGCAAACCTGCGCTTACAGGCACCAATTCATTCCTGACCCACCTGAGCTTTAAAGACTTGGCTTGGCAAGAATAGCAGCATTTGTACTGTATACGGCATTTTACTAAAATGAAGAGATACTACAGAGGCCATTAGGCACACACCAGGTTTCTATATGTTAAGCATGCTTGCAATATCTGCAAGGAAGCTGCGTTGCTATTGCAGTTTGCAGTGTCAAAAGTTGTCAAGTATCAAGTAAGAGATAATATGGGGAAAGCACTACTAATGGTGCCATCTTGTGTTTGAAATCTGAAAATGTTGCATAACTTTTCGTTGTGATAATCTGTAACCAACTTTATGAAACCAGAGTGTATAAGAGACTTCAGCCTAAATTTAAGTTGATAGTCGGAGAAGAAATCAGGTTTTGAGCCTTTATTCTGCAAATCAGTTTGCATTTAATCATATGGGAATGTGTTTTAAATGAATGTTAGGGATGATTAATCTAAAAGAAATAAAACAGTACTAGCAGTGATTTTCTCAGTCTCCCAATTAAGAAGTCTTTACACATTGCCTATTTTGTGTGTTTTAAACTGCTCATAGCATTCCAAATCTAAAGTCCATAGAATTTTACTGCAAAGGATTTTTATAAAATTTTCAAAAGACAAAGCCAAGTAAACGCAAAATCTTAGGAACACCAAAAAGGGCCTGCAAATTGCACAAATGTTTCCCACCTATTTCCTCATACTTAAAGTGACATTAAAAAGCAAGAAAAATACCTTTTGCAGACAGAAATACAGCTAACAAGCCAGCACCAGGGCCACCTGGATGCAAACACACAGGAAGTCACAAACAGTACTTGCTTTTAGTGAAGGTGATTTCTTTTGATGATAGGCTTACAAGATGCAAACTGTGCAAAGAACTATGAAAACATCTCAACATCCAGATAATGTCCATCATATATGCAAAAAACCGAAAGATATTTCAGTGCATGCACACATGTCCCAGAATATTGATAGATCTGGCCAATGTAAAAGTACAAAGTACACTTTTTTGGGCTTTACATTTTCAACAATTTTTATCTAACCGCAAACAGTCCTGGAACATGAAATATATTGCATTTGAACATTTATGTCATAATTTGTACTTATCTTGGGCACTCAAATACCAGCTTCAGAACCTCAAAGCATACCTTCAGCTTGACCTTAAATAAGAACTTAACCTGATTTCAGTGGAAACAGTTTGAGGTCCATTTTACTTAGATGTCTATTATTCAGTGAAATATTTCGGTTATATCAAGTAATTAATTGCATTGTGTGACAGCTAAGGCTGCACCAGCTACTGAAAAAAAACCAACAAACCCACCCAAAATATCTTTCCTTTAGACCTCAAAATAAATAGTTACTTGCTAAAATTTATGACACAAATTTGTTGCACACAGTTTGCTGATGGATTCAGGAAAAGAAAGAACAGCTTATATAGCTTATTTTTTATGTTAACTGTAGATGCTTGAATTGCAAATCTCTGGATGCAAAATGTTTTACAATAACTGCTGAGCTGCAACGTATCCTAAAGGAGGCTTTCATGTGGCCATAAGCAGAGTATGTTGTCCTTGATCTGACCATATACTCCTGCTGGACAAAGTTCAGTAGCGCTTGGCTGGGCAGTATTCTCATTCTGCATCGAGTAAAATGTGACCGCTCGCAAACCACAGGCTTTAATTTAGCTCTTTTCTAATGTTTCTAGATATGCTTGGTGTATCCTTGCCATCAACTTTTTATTTAAATATGCATTATAAAACCGAATCCATATTTCTATTAATATTAATAAGAATGTGATTGCAACAACTATGGAATAATCTACACAAGTTGGTTTCAGTGACAGCAGCCTTGATCAACTGCTTCTCCATCACTCTCACAAATGCTTCTGGGTATTTTTTCCATAATGCTCTCAGGCCATGGGGAAAAACTGTCTTGCAAGTGATTAACTCGATATTTTCCCTTTTTTTAAAGCTGTCATAACATCTACAGATTACTTCATCATGGCAGTGGGTAGAAAACTGATGAGTTTCACTCCAGCACTTACTGAAAATGTTACTCCTTATTCCCAAATCCCTTCACTCCCCGCTGCAGTTTGTCCCAGTACCCACCAGGGCCCAGCTCCACAAATTCCTTTAGTCCCTTAATCTGCCTGTACTGGGACTGTCTTCGTACTGTGTTATTCTCTACAATAACACTCTCAGTTAATAGTACAAATTAACAAAGAACAGTTTGTGGTTTGGTTTTGTTTGTGTTTTTTTTTGTTTTTTTTTTTTTTTTTTTTTTTTTTTTTTTTTTTGAGAGGGGGGGTTGCTGTTGTTCTCTTTTAAGGGCCCCTCAAACTCTACCACAGGTCTGAACTTTCAGCAGCTTTCAAGGATACTTCTCTTGGATTATTGCTCTACTCCCAGCTCTACTCTTTAATAGTTATCTTATTTATCTGCCTCTTAGATTTATTTAGATAAGTTCACCCATCCTTGTAGCTAGTAGAATATATTCAGGGGATCTGCTTACATTTATAACCTATTTCCAGATCAGGCACACAAAACAAAGTGGTCATATTTTCATGAAACTAAGTTACAGTCTGATTTTGGAGAGGCAATTCACTTTTTATCAGGCTATAAATGAAAAATACATTTGGATATAGACTTGATTTTATGACTTATGGTGTAAAACAGTGGTTATTATGAATATTTTGTACAACACTATTTGTGCGGGCAAATTGAAGCTCATATTGCTTTCAATGAATTATAAATAAGATCTTTAAGATCTCTCCTTGAATAAAACTAAAAAAAGAAAAAAAAAAAACAACAAACCACACTGTGCCAAGAAGTAGAAAGATCACTTCAGTGCTATGGCATGATGGAATTTGTTAACTAACTGCTAACGTTTATGAAATATTGAGTGGAGAATCTGTCTACTGACCTGAAAATCAAATGAAAAAGCTTTAGACAGTGCAACAAAGTATTTAACACAATCTGGCACAGGGGAAGGGAAAAAAAAACCCAAACAAACCAAAAACCAACCAACCAAAATAACCCCAAATCAGCAAAACCAAAAAAATTTATCTGTTCTTTAGAGTAAAAAGACTACGGCAGTAGCTAGGGGTGGGGCTAGGAAGTGAGAAATCCAGGCTCACTGATCTCTGTTACAAATTATGACTTGGAGGAAGTCACTTGGATTCAGAGACTCAAAAGTTATGCAAGTTCTGCAGTACTTGGTCCTTCAAGACCTGTATGATTTCAGTAGGTAGGACATCTTTAGAAATGGTAGGTGCTTGGAAGCCTGTAGCCCTTCAGTAGCCACTAGCTCCCCAGCATCTCTAAGGCAAATACATTCAATCCTCAGATGTTGCTGCCTGCTGAAACACACCTCAACATGGATCTATATATTTTTGTAAAGATACAAAGAATGACCTAGAAGGCTTGGTTTGTTTGTTTTTTTTTGTTTGTTTGTTGGTTTGGGTTTTTTTAAGATGTCTTGCAAAATTCAGTCGAGGAGAAAGAACTTAAAAATCAATACTTGAATGTGGATATGTATGTGAAAAGATATTTTCACAACATCTTCAACTCGTGGACCTCAAAACATTCCCCAGGAGGAATGATATCCATCTACTTGCTTGTGATGTAGCTCAAGGAGCGAGAAGGTTTAGGAGACATCATGCACTAACCTCCCTCTAATCTTCATTGCAGCCCCAAAAGTTCTCATTTTCTATACCAGCTTCCCCAGGCTGGAACACCAAATGAACTTAATTCAGTGGCTTTGCAATTAATAGACACCACAATCACAATCTTTATGTCATCAAAGTCAGAGGGAGAAACCAACCCATCAGCTCAGGAATGGGGAGTTTCCATCAGAGAAACACTGAGGATACTGAGCACATGGTGAGAAGACTGAAAAGGAGAAAATGGAGGTATGTACAGGAGCAGTAATGTATCTTGGTTCTCAAAGTCTTCTGCATTTAAAGAACAAATTCTGGCAACCCTCTTTGCCACTAAACTATTGGAGGATACAAGCTCTTGATGCAATGAAATGTGTTAAAGTAACAGCCTGCTGACTCATGGCTACATTGCACTGAAAGGATCTAAATATTTTATGAAGCATAAAATGAGCAATGAACTGTGTAGCATTTCAACACTTGCTTACAATTCCAGCAATTACAAACTAAAGCACAGTGAGTCTTTAAAAGGGAAGAGAGAGGGAGAGAAAGAAGAAACACCCTAAAATCCAGTACTGCTCACTAATAGATTTTACAAGGAATTCTGACTCCATAGAGGACCAAACCCTAGAGGGAGATATTGAGAAGTTGCAAGGTGGCAGAAGAACCTCACATCAGAACAACAGCACAAAACAAAGGAAAACAAATTTACAAGTTTAGGGCAGTTTTTGCATTATCAGATTGTAATTCCCCCTAGTATTAGGGTGATGTATAACAGGGATGCCGCAGGCAACTGTGGTGGTGATTTGGTGCAATGTGTACAACAGGATCTTTTGGACAACAAATCCATGCCATAAGCAATAAAGCTTCATGTTGCCTTCTTTGATCCCCATCACTATAGTGGCCGAGGCAGGACTACAAGCAGTGATCGNTCCTCTTCTCCAGGCTGAACAAACCAAGGGACTTTGGCTGCTCCTTGTACAGTTTCCCCTCTAAACCCTTCACCAGCTTTGTGACCCTCCTCTGGACACTCTCTGGTAGCTTTGTATCCTTAATGCTGGCTAGGACCAATGACTGCATTGTCTTTCAGGTGTTTTTCAATAACTCCTAGAATAATCTTCTCCATAATTTTACCAGGCACAGAAGTGAGACTGACATATATATGCTATAATAAGTTTGGTCAAAGCAGCACTGTGTAAATGAGTTTTTTTTATTTTAGTGTACTTAAGAAACATACTGAAGCATGATTTTGGACCTGGTTTTCCCTTCTGATGCATCTGGTGGGTCCTTTTGTTTCAGTAAGTGAATAAATGAAACTGCTCTGTGCCTGACATTTCTATTACAGTCCCAAATTCCTATTTTTCATTGTGTGCTTCAGCCAAGTATTCCACTAATCTCTGCAGCTCTGTGGCAAATTAGGATCCCATCATCCACCTGAGTCTCAATTACCAGCCCTGTTGCAGTTAGCCACAAAATACTTTAGTCAAAATCACACCAAATGACTCCAGACAGTACCACCTGCCTAAATTTGGGTTTGGTAAGGGCTTTTTCTAACTATACTTTTGACATTGTCTGCAGAACTTGATTATAAATAAAAAAACCCTGGACTTAGAAACATAGACTAATTTAATTTGGAAAAGGGCATTGCCTAGTGCAACCTCTGGAGGAAAGAAGGGCCACCTTCAAAATTTGATCTAACTCTGAAGTTCTTTCCTTGTTCAACTCTGATAAGTCTGTCTCTCAGTCTCTACATGCTCCCAGTAGGAAGCTGCAGACAGCAAGAAGGTTCCTCTTCTCCCTGTCTTCTCCAGCCTGAGTAACCCAGCTCTCAGCCTCTCCTTCCACAATCTGGCCAGCTTCGTGGTCCTTTGCTAGACTCTCTCCAATATATTAATGTCTGTTTTGTACTATAGACCCCAAAGTGAGAAAAATACTGGAGATGAAGTCTGAGAAGGGCTGAGTGGAAGGAACTGTAATCATAAAAAGAATGGCTATTCACCAAAATATCACAAAACCAGCCAAAAAATAATGGCCTTAAAAAGAGAAGGAAACTTGAAGCTTTAGATCTTCAGCAGTTGTAGGAAACCACAATTTCCTTCCTTACGGGAAGCACAGAATGAAATTTCTGACCAGCAACATAAAAATAAATAAATTAATAAATAAATATTTTTTAAAAATTAAAATTGGTATTTACATCCAACACTGTGATTGTGGGACAGCTAGGAAAGGAGGATGACTGTGCAAGAAGAGACACTGTTAAATACATTAGGGGTTCAATTCCTGATTCCCACCACTACAGCTGGCAATAACAGACCTTTTCTGGTTCTGCTTACCTGGAGGGCAAAGTCTATTTGGCTGCAGAAATCCAGTTGTAGCCAATATTTCTGTTGACATCAGAAGATGGTTTTGGCTCTAGGTAAGGTGTCTGTGCTGGTTTTGGCTGGGGTAGTTAATTTTCTTCGCAGTAGCTAGTATGGGACCATGTTTTGGATTTATGCTTAAAATGCTGCTGATAATGCAGGGATGTTTTAATTATGTTTGAGCAGTGCTTTCACGGAGTCTAGACCTTTTCTGCCTCTCATCCCACCCCACCAGCGAGTGGGCTGGGGGTGCACAAGGGGCTGGGAAGGGACACGGCTGGGACAGCTGACCCCAACTGACCCAAGGGATATCCCACACCATATGGCATCATGCCTAGCATATAAAACTGGGGGAAGAAGGAGGAAGAGGGGGACATTCAGAATGATGGCATTTGTCACACGCAATTACGTGTGATGGAGCCCTGCTTTCCTGGAGATGGCTGAACACCTGCCTGCCCACGGCAAGTAGCGAATGAATTCTTTCTTTTTCTTTGCTTGTGTGCACAGCTTTTGTTTTACCTATTAAACTGTCTTTATCTCAGCCCATGAGTTTTCTCACTTTTACCCTTTTGATTCTTTCCCCCACCCCACTGAGGGGGAGTGAAGGAGTGGCTGTGTGGTGCTTAGTTGCCAGCTGGGGTTAAACCATGACATTGTCTCTCAGACTTACTCCTCATTTGGTGCGTTGGAGCTGCAATACGACAAACTAGCCCACCTTTTAGAATATTTTCAGATCTCTGACCTATGTTTGCTTTGCAGTTGTGTACAGACATGCAGTGTGTACGGCCAGTGATGGGGATATGAATTATTCTCTGAGGAAGAATATACTTTATATGTGATATATTTTTTTTTCTTCACAGTTTGGATTTCAGTACAAACAAAACAGATGTGGATCAGTTAGGTCTGTAGCAGGTTAAAAGGCTGCACTCTACTGTTCAAAAACGATACTACACAACATTTCTAAAATCAATCTATTCTTGAATGCTTCCTTTCTTTATGCATCTAAATTTGCATATCCTGCAGCTGAAAAAGGCATAATTAGTAATTTGTGATTAATTTAAGCGGGAGCAGCTATAAAAATCTTAGGTATTTACATAGTTCTCATAAATTAGAGTCACAAACTGTAATTTGTTAAATTGAAATTCTGCTAAAAGCTTGCATTTACATAGATGTTCAGATGTTAAAGTGTTGACATGCATTTTAAAATCAACACTGCTGGCACATTCATAATTCATGCCAGTGAGCTGGAAGGTTTATTTGGGAAGTTATTTGGACAGTAAAATATGACGGCCAGTAAGAAACTGCAATTGTAACCACTCTCAGCCAATGAGAACATGAATCTTCTTTATTAAGAGCTGAAGATGTTTCTACAGAAGATCTGCATGCATGATCATTGCCAAAACGGAGCTACACCGACTGATGCAGTATAATATCTTGAGCTAATCCCATGGTCCTGCTTCATATTCACTATTTGCAACAAAAAAAAATCAGGAAATGGGCTGCACAAACCTGTCTGGACAAGTCAACCCTTGGTACTTGATGAAAGTTTGCAGATGAAGACACCAGACAAGGTGTTCACTTCAAGTATGGAATATGAAAATTTAAAAAGTCAAAACAGTCTAATTTTAAGATATGTGTCAATGTGTCTGAATTCAAACTGGAAAGGTCTTGTTAAGGTCTGTGAAAGCTCTTTTCTATAATTTTGCAACTGTCAGTGGTACTAATGCAAATAGTGAGATGGTTAATGGACTGAATGAGAAACATCAATGCCAGGTCACCCATCAGCTGACACAAGTCAGCATAGATCTACAGAGGCATAGCTAGCTTTATGTCCTCTAAGAATCTGACATCTAATATACTCAAAAAAATATTAAATTTTACTTCTTAGCCCTGGAGATGCAATGTTTTAGTACTTTAAAATACTAATATCAAGAGTCTCCTGGGTAGATCAATGATTTTATTTTTGGTTTTAAATAACACCCTATGTAACCAGATATGACTAACCTATGACTAAGTGCCTATGCATACAAATATGTGTATATCTGTAGAGAAGCAAGATACTATAGACTTTACTTCTAAAAAGGTCAACATGGTTCTTTAAGAGCAGAGAAGATTAAAGTAGTATTGAAATATGCCTGCTGCATAGATATGCCAACTGTGGCAAAAGATGGAAATGTAAAATGCCCAGTTAGTGATGGTGTCAGGTGGGATATTGTCTCCAACTGCCTTCAGAAATCTCTAGGAAGACATTTTTTTCTGGCACTGCTATTTATCCAGAGAGAACTGGTGAGGCAACATCCTTTCTCTTGACTTAGCAGAGGATTTGAACAGAGTTGCCCAGATTAATCTCACTTGGTCTGAAGTGCTGACACTAGGAACAGTGTTGCTCTTAATGCAGTGAAGGGTAAAGACAGACCACTCCACGCCCAGGAAAGGTTATAGGTGGGCTGAAATTCCCTCTGAAGACATCTGGCTCCTTTCTCTCTCTCTTACTTGCAGAGAATCAAGTCTTTTCCCATCTAGGTGCCTAAAGGTTGGTGAGATGGATCAAAACCATTGTATTTCAAAGAAAAACAAGAAGTACAAATTCTTGTCCTATTTTCCAAAACCTTCTTTTAGTTTTTTCACTCCTCTTTGATCTTGTCCCCTGTTAGAAAACTGCATGTGCACATTTCTATACACTCTAGCCTCTTACCCACAGAGATGCCATACAAATTTATATCTATCTGTCATTAAGTCAGGCAGAGGAGCCAGGA
>VZTV01040136.1:0-10131 GCA_013400875.1 Anhinga rufa | reverse complement strand
CCGCCCCGCCCGGCCCGGCCCGGCCCCGCGGGAGCTGCGGCGCTCCGGGCGCTCCGCACCCCGGCGCTCACCGGCCTCGGCTGCTCTCCGCCTTCCCGCCGCGGCCCCGCTCCTCTGCTCAGAAGCAGCAGGGGCAGGTGACACGGAGGACCCGCGCCTGGTTCGTACGGCTTCGCCCCCGCGCCGGGTGCTCCCGGGCGGGCACTGACCCAGCTTAAGCGAGGGGGACCCTGCTCCCGCGTTCTGTTGGGTGCGGCTCTGGCTTCTCCGACCTTGATCCCAGCCTTGAGTAGTCGGCTCGCAGGAACTTCATCTTAAAGGCCGGCAGCATCAGCAGGGTGTGCCTACCCATCCTTAGTAATTCATAATTTCACGCCCTCCCCCCGGTCTATTTCCTAGTGCTGTCCCTATTACAGAGGAACTCAAACAACTGCACTCCTGGTCATCACTTGTCTCCTCAGTGCTCCCTGTCACCGGCGGCTTCCTGGACTGGAATGCTTAGCACATCTTTCCTAGCTATGGCCAGTAGCTCCAGGCGGTTTTCCCCATGTGACAGTAGTTTGTTGCCCAGAAAGATGGACTTACCAACTATCTTTGCAATTTGTCTGTCAAATTGAATTTCTTCTACTTGCAATGAGATTTAAGGTTTTACCTAAGAAACATGTTCGTAACTATGTTTTCTGATTAAAACTCTCAGACATTGCTTATGCACCAGCTGTCAAGGTTGGTATAATCCACATCACCCAGAGTGAAAACATCAGCCAANCGGTCATTCTGCAGTGACAGTAATTCCTTGCAGCAGGGTGCAGCCTGGGTCTGAGGAGCTGGCTTTGTTCTGATATGTTCCAAACAGTTTTGTTGCAAGAGATCTGATACACTGGCCCTTTGCTTATGGGAATAAACAATCTAAGGGTGTTTGCATGTAAGCTCTAAGTCTTATAGGAAGAAGCACAAGTGAGAAGAAAGAAAACTCTTAACATTGGAGATACATTAAATGAAAGGGTGGTGGTACAAGGCTTGAGGGAAAGGTAGAGAAGCAGAAACAGTTGTTTACCATCTTTTTGATTCTTTAATACAAAAGGCTTCTGATATCTAGTTTGGCATGCGTTACAGGGAAACGAGAGCTAGCAAAATTCGCACAGGCTGTAAGCCACTCACAGATTCTCAGCCATAGGGCTGCCCAAGTAGAATCCTCATTCACACACATACATATATGTGTGTGTATATATATGGGGGACCTCAAAAAGTGGAAAAAGCAAGATTTACAGCCAGATTTGTGTAGATATTTGGGAGATTTGTATGAGATAAATACTGTTTCTGCAGGGTAACTTCAGAAATGTTTGTGCTCATTCAGCGCACTTCTTGCACGCTGTATAAGCAAGTAAATGTACCCACCTTGCAGTTCGTATATAGAGGTGTGGTTTGTTTTCTCCCCTGTGATTAATGGCGTTCTGTGTGTGCAGAATAAAGCAAAGAGGTTTGACAGTTAGGACTGAGGGTAACTAGGCATCCTTTGTTTCTACCAACCCAGTTGAAACAGAATGTCTTATGGGCTGTTTTTAAGTAAAGGGAAAATCTTTCCACCACTAATATAAACATTTATAAAATAAAATTACTTTTCTATTCAGAAAGCAGTTGGATTCCACAGTCAACCCTGCTTCAGTTTAGTCTCTCAGTATGAGGGATCAAGTACATTAACTTAGTTACTCTCATAAAAACAGTGTGTGATTTCCCTGGGACACCCCAGAAAAGACCTACAATCAATTTTAGCACACAGGCAATGTTTTGCTCGAAGTACACCTGTTATCACTGCACACTACATGACATCAGAATTATTATTAAAATGTCTCTATTACTTCTATATCTGATTTAGCAGAGCCTACAAGGGCAGATAATTGGGAAAGCATCAGACTGTATTGTATGTTTTCATAATGAAGGTGATTTCATAGTGAATAATTAATTTCTTATAAAAGATAATAGTAAGTTAAGAGCAAAGAATCAAAGGTAGCGTGGTCTTGATTTGATACTACAAACCCCACTGCAGATAACACTGTTGCCTGGAATCAAATAAAGATATCATACATTTACCAGGGGAAAAAAAAAGCCTGTTTTGGATTGTCTCCATTTAGCTGAGCTTTTGCATAATTTTGTGTTGTGGTAATGATTCACTCTTTGGAAAACACTTTTTTCTTCCTTTATAAGGCTTTTTTTCTGACAACACCAACAAGCATTACAGTGGTAGCATTTGTATATACTTGTTGACTGAAGTGCTCCAAGATTAACAGTGTTTTAATAGGAACAATGTTATTGTTAAAGAAGCAAATTAAAAAGTTAATTGAATCTGATTTTATTTACATGCATATCTCCTTACAAACTAGAGGCCCACCTTTGAAGATGCTTTGAAGAAGAACTTCAAAGAAGTTAGTCTGTACTTTGTAGTGAGATATGCATGCAAATAAAATCAGATTCTCCTTTTTGAAAACTCTGTTCAGTTAATGTGAGATGGCAAGTCGGTTCTAAAGGCTTCCAAGACAGTGATGAAAGCATCTTGTTCTTTAGCTTCTATAATTAACCTCAGCCGTATTTCGCAGGGTGGCACCTTGTACTCATGGAAGCATCACATTGCTGTGGCATCACCTTCCAAAAAAAGAGTGTCATATGGGAGATACCTGTTCGTATGAAGTACCTATTTCTGATTTATGACTAGCAGCATAACAAGGTGGGTGTGTATTTATCATCCAGCTAAATGTGCAGAACAATGCAGTGAAGTTGAAATATATATAAAGAAAATTAATTAACACCGGATTAATATGGATGTAGAATCATGTGGGTTAGGCACATGTGTGTCCTGCTTTACAGAATGATGACAGATACGCCCTCAAGAAATGTCACTGAAAACATGTCAACATGTACTTACTTACATTGTATCTCTCTATATGTACACACACGCTAGGATTTGGTTGTCTAAGTGAATGAATATAAGCATATATAAATATTTAGACTTCTATATTATTACTGATCAGTTTCTGCATCTCTCTAACATGAACAGCCCATTGAAGTCAGCACTATGAGCACCTGAGAGAGTTTAAAAACTCCACTGGTGTTATGTGTGTATCCAGTGTCAGCTTACTGCAAAAAATCAGTTCTTGGTTAGCCACTAAAACATTAAATATGTGACCTGCTTAAAAACTAAACAAATCTATTGCCAGAATGTGGACGTTGAGTAAGCCACCTCCTTGGGCCAGCAGTATGGTGATTTGGGCACCCATGATGTGGTAACGATGGAAGGAAGGAGGGAGACCAGAAGGGACTTGCTGAACCACTCGGAAGCAGAACCTTTTCAGTTACACATAAGCCTGCCTCTGAAGCAGGACGTCTGCTCAAAGCTTTTCCCTTCAGTTTGCCCCAGATCCCTACCATTCACCCACCTCTTCAGCTCCCTGCTAACGTCCTCCTGGGACTTGCTTGGTCAGTTTTGTTCCAGCCTTCCTCACTTCTGGAAGTGTCTACTCTAGTCGTGCCCCAGTTCCTTCCCTTTGTCTATCTTCAGTTCTCCTCTCCAGCCCCGCTTTGGCCTCTTGCTCTTATAGTCCCCTCAAAGGCTGCGATGATCTCCCTAGGATCTAGGAGATCCCTAGGAATGAAAGCTGATTCTTCCTGTTGTGAGAGCTTTGATGAATTCCACCGACTATAAAGACAGCTCTGCTGGTCAGAGCAAAGGTCCATATAGCCCAGTGTCCTAACTCCAAAGGAGCCAATTGCAGATGCCTGCAAAAAATGGTAAGAAGCTGGCAAACACACGGTGCTGCCTCGGAGCACTTTCCGGGCTGCAGCAGGTTTGTGGTTCAGATGCAGATTCTATGCAGGTTAGGCGGCAGTAACCCCAAGAACTAGGCCTCTAGGGCCTGAACAACCCTGACCAGTCCCACCTGGGACCCCCGACCCCACTGCCCACAGGCCCAGGAGCCCCATTTCAGCTCAGCCTAGAGCCTCCAGTCCCTGCCTGAGCTATGCTGGAAGGGTCTCCAGCTCTCTCTCCAGCTCCTGGATGGACCCCTGAGATGTACACTGTGGTCTCGTCTCCAGGAAAAAAACCCAAACCCTGATTTATTTATATGCCTGGCAAGTTACGTTGAAAGAATATTATCAACACATCTACTAGTTAGTCTGGATTTCATATTCACAGAATCACACAAGAAATAGTGGTTTGAAAGCACCCCTTGAGATCATAGCATCACAGGCTACTTCAGGTTGGAAGCGACATCATGAGGTCTCTGAGTCAAAGCAGGGTCAACTGTGTGCGCAGACCAGGTTGCCCAGGGCTTTATCCAGCCCATCTTCAAAACCTTCAAAGATGAAGACGGCACAAATGACCGGTAGCATAACCTCCCGCTCAGAGGAGGGCTACTGCTGCTTCAGGTCAGCCGTGGCTTTGTCTGGCCAGGCCTCGAAACCTTCAAGAATGGAGATTGCACCACCGCTGCGGATGACTTGTTCTGGTACTGCATTATGGTCCAGTGAAGAAGTTGTTCCTCATACAATTTTTAGTTAAATAAAAACATGCAAATATTCTATATGCATTTGATAGCTTTAGAAGCTATTGTATAGTTACATTTGCCTTCCTCTCAATAGTTGGTTTAAATATTTGTAACATGCATTAAGATCCTCCAAGAAAAAAGCACCTTGGAACTGCACACTAGTTATTTTAATAACCCTGATACTCCAGCTGGAAAAGGAAAAACTCTACCGTTGGCTCTGCCAGCACACCCACTACTCCAGGTATCGTCCCAAACCTAATACAGTTTTTCAGACTGGGTCAGAGATGTAGAACTAAGATTAGCGAGAAGTGCATTGGTGGTTCACTAGTGTATAATGCATTCTCCTTTAGAATTATGTCAAACATTTTCCATGTTCTTAGATGCTGGCATGTTGTAAAAAGAGTAGGATTTTCTGAAGTATAAGGCTGTGAGTCACATAAAGGAAATCTTGTGGAGGGAAAGCAGGGAGGGAAAAGACTTTTTGTGCAGGATGATTGCTACTCTCCATCTGTCACCATTGTCCTGCTTGGACAGCGCTTGTTCACATGTTAAAATACATTCTAACCAAATTACTCTTGTCTACCAAACTGTTTTACTAATTTTATCATAAATAACCTTTCTCACAGGACTCAGATGACCCATTGACAGACTTGAGGAAAAGCTTGGATAATAAGCTTGGCACCACTCCTTCAAATGCTTGCATGCATGTTCAATATTAGACAACAGTTTATTTCATATGTGCTTTTTAAATAAATCAAAATAAACCTTGGGCAAATCCTCCATCCTTGGGCAGCCTGCTGAATTATTTTTGCAAGTACCAATTTGAGCTACCAATTGTAAATGTAACGATGTTTACAATCATTCTAAGATCAGCAAAACTGAACCCTTGTGAACCAAAGTGGGAAGTAAATTCTAGAAATGAGACCAGATCGGAAAACACATGACAAAAGAAGACTTTTCTTCCACACAGCTGGGGATGTATTAGTGCAGAGTATGGTTTCGGATAGATATGGAAATCATACGTGGAAAGGATTGGTACATTTTATTTAACTTCAAGTTTGTAACACCTGTTCTTGGCAGGCACCTGCTCTTTTCCCCTTTTAAATATTTAAATATTGAATAATGTTTATGATTAATTTAGTACAACAAGATAGAACATGCAGCTCATATCACAAAGAACCAAGGTGCATCTTTTGTTTTCTGCAGCCTGCTTTTTAAACTGTTCAGTAGTTTGTCACAAGAGGATTGTAATGGAGTCAGACCTTGCGGAAAAAAACACTCTTAAAGTAGTAATTGAAATAAAATACTTGCTCAGTTGTTTTAGTAGTTTGGCTAAGTGCCTACAAAAATTGATTTCTTTTCTTTGCCAGTGTTTACAGTTAATGTCAGCAGGAGAAACTACTATTCACCTTCCCCCTGTGAAATGGCACTGAACAGTACTGCTAGTCCAGAGTAACCCAGGGGTGCCAGGGAAGGCCCAGTAAATAAAGTTGAACTTTTCAAAGCATTTTCAGCCTCACCTCTAGCATGCACAAACATGGGCTTGTGGGCACGATCACCTGCACACACCTCTGAGTCTTCAGTCATGGCCAAGGATCCCAGTGGTGCGAAACCCTGTACAAACTCAGGGACCAAATAAAGGCAATTCCTACCACAAAGATTGTACAACAGAGGGATGCAAGAGAAATGAGGAAAAAGAAAAAAGGAAACAGTTAGACAACCTGGATCTACATGATCAATCAAGGTTTAAGCACATCAGCAACCTAATTTTTGTCAAAGGTTCTGTTGGCATCATGGGCAAGGATGAATTTATTGCTTACAGGAAATAATTTGTAGATGAATTTTGTTGATGGATCCTTTGGCTTAAAAGAAAACCAGGCAAAGCTGTAATGTTCTTCTTGAGCCACACGATATAAGACTAACTTGGATATACTTTTTTTTTTTTAATGGTAAACTCCAAATGCAAAATTATGGGCCTCATTTGGAAACTTTGGTTCAACTCAAGAAAATCCAAAATTTTTCTAAGTGAGAATATTTGTGAAGATTATGCCTGCAAAGAACTGTGAAGGCAAGCAGGTGGAGTTCCTTTATTGAACGTGCTAAGAGCATGAGATATAGCTCTCATAGTTACAGTTATAGAAATAGTTATAGAAATATATTCTAGAAATATATAGTTATATTCTAGAAATATAACTCAGATTGTTATCTTAGTATCAAAGTAGGACAGTGAGTTATTCACAGTCTGCGATTCTCCCTGGTCAGATTTATACTTGGCCTCAAGTCACTTCTTTGTATTGCTTGGGAAATCTAATTCCCTCCCCCTCTCTATCTTGGTGGCTCAGTACAAATACAACTGCTACGATGTTTTAAAAGCACCAAGTGACTATTTGTTTCCAGGCTAGAAGATACATTGCTGAGAAGTTCCACTGAGCACATGCCTGTTCTCCCGAACTGACAACGGAAAGCATGTTTGTAATTTCAGCCTCCGTTTTGTTAGACATATACAAATGCAGAATGAAAACCAAACAAAAATCCATTCCCTAAAGAGAATAAATGCACACAGAAATATTTGTTTCTAAGTTTCTAAAAGCTGTTTCTAAGCAATGCATAGGCTAAACGGTATACTGGAGCTTTCTAGTCAATATGATTTTGCTCCAGTAACTCTAATTAGCAAAGGAGAAGTTAAACATTCAAAGCATTTTCCTTGGCATTGGAAATACTAAAAAGAAATAGCAGCAAGAGCTCTCAGGTCCAAAGAGGACACCTGTGACTGTGTGCACAGTATTTCTGTATAATAAAGATGGCCTACCTGATGGAATACAGTGGGCGTGCGAGTAGCACTGTTTCACTGAAGGCAATTGTATATAGCCTAACAATTATAGTACGGTACAGTAGATATTAGCGAGAAGACTTCTATTAGGGTTTTCTTAAATTAATCCTAATAAAGTAACAGGTTTAAATGAGACCTCCTTATCAAAGTATATTAAAAATCCAACTATAGGGAAAGCATAGTAAAAAGTTACAGACTTGGGTGGAAAATAACTGACTACGTGCATTTGCAAGTTTTGGTTGTGGATCGCAATAATCATGTTAGTATTCAAACCTGCAGTTATAACTGTCCTGAAATACAAAGCATAGAAAAATCAACACATTAAAGAACTAAAGTGGCATCATTGTGAAAGTGGTGGGGTTTTCTTCTGAATATGTACAACCAGGGATTAAATTTGCAAACTTTTCTGAAAGAGACCATAGGGGAGGCTCCTGGAAGGAGTCTGAAATATAGTCAGCCTTGGTTTTCCTTCTAAAGAAGCTATTCCTTGGGCTGAAATTCTTTACACTTTGTTTTACCCCACTTTTAAGAAAAACTAAACAGAACTTTTTAGGCTGTATTTCACTGTATTTAAAAGTTGATTCCTATGCTATTAAGTAAAGTGTTTATGGTTTTTTTTTTCTCAAACTAACTAAAAATTATTTTGCTAGAAACGCTCAAAACTCGGCACGTTCATAGTCCTCCGAGGAATGCATACTCTGCCAAGTCTGAAAACACTTGGAACAGAAAGGAGGTCTGAGTACATCTTGCATACTGTGCTACATTTTTTTTTACTGATTTATGAACAACACGCTGATGCTTAGCTTGTACAGTTTGTCTGATCTATGCAATGAAATAAACACAGCTGCATTTATTACAGTGATTGCATAATCACATATTTGGTACCCACAAACTTTTGGGAATATTCAGAGAGCAGTATGTGCTAAAACCCTAATTTCCTTTATTTTCTCTAATACCGCTCTCAATTTATTTTAAATTTAATACAAGGTTTTGTTTGTACAAGTTAGAAATTTTAATAGTAATGTTTCTGCAACACCAGTAATTCAGATCATTTATACCGGTTGTAAAACAGTGGTACTACCACTGCACAGGTCGTAGAAAATACAAACGTTCCAGCCGTCACAGGTATCACTTTGAGTTTCCTCATTTGGAGGTGTACAGATCCTCAGGTCTTAACTCCATTTAGTGTAGAGTTTGCTACTCAGTGTAATGTCTAGATAGCCATAAAATAGCTTTTCCCTTACTGTCAGTCTTCCAAATTATTATTTTGGAATTTGAAAAGATTTTATTAGACTTTATTAACAATATGCCAGTCTCTGAGACTGACTGGGTGTTTAAACAGAAACACTGAGCTTTGCAGCATGAACTCATTGACTCTCACCCCAACCAATCATCGGGTAGATGAAATTATGCAGAGGAACATAAACAAGGCAGCCAGAGACCTTTAATGATCTACCACAGTGGTAGTAGATTCTTCCCAAATGAATATTTTTAAAAGTCAGTAAAGTCAAAAGAATTTTTTTCTGGCACCCTGTAAATGTCCAAAGCACGGATAGTATAGTAAATATATTTAGGAAATATTTTGTCTTTTTTTAATCATCTGAAAAATTTCAAGAGGTATCCAAAACCTTTAAGAAAACGGAGAGGTGAGTTTAGAGAGTGGTGGAGACTGTTGCAGATTGCTGCACACAGCCCCGCTGTAATTTCACCAGCGCCTGGTCCAACCATGGTGTAGCTCACAGCGACAATCCATGCTCACTCACAAGGGAGAGAATGAGGAAATCCACACTGGTTGACAGATGGTTTATCACGCCCTGCGTTTTTTCAGTGATCAAACCCTATATTTTATTTATGAGGCAAGAGCTGCTGCAACCTATCAAAAATCATTTGTGACTGACTGGCGTACCACCCACCTGTGTTCATCGACTGAAACAAAACAGGGTGGTGTATTTTTAAAAAGTGTTGTATACATAGTTTAAACAAGCATTTTGCTGTAGCTGTAGTGACTGATGGTGGGAAGCTAATACCTAAGGAGAAGCTCAGTTCTGCTTCCGTGACCAGCTCAGCCTGCATGTTTGGGGAGGAATTTAAGAGGCTCCCGTCCGTTGGATGTATTGTTTGCCCTGAGTCCTGAGACATTCAGTTGAGAACATAATCAGCCTTGTTAAAAGAATACAATTTCAAGTCTTGTTTGGCCAAATTGTTTCTGAAATGTTTTAGGGTTTTTTTGTTATAATATTTAGTTAATGAATCAAAATGTAAACTGTGTAATTGCTTCAAAGGAGACCACATATAACTCAATTAGAAAGACATAAATGTGGTCAGTGTCTTAGATAAATAAAAATTTCATATGGAATTTACAAAAGCTTTCAACACAAACTGTTCTCATTAAAGCTAGGGACAGCAACAAAAGACTTTGCTCAGCATTTATGGAATCTCCATATGTTGAGTCTGATTTTCAGCCAATAACTCCTCCAGCCTTTGTTTTTCCAGATGAAGGTTTTCTTTCACAAATAATGACACTCATAGTCCTGTCCTACAGTCACTTGCTGTGTGCATACCTGTAGCTATGTAACTCAGTAATAATTAATAATTTTACATGCCTTACATTAGATTTATATTAGAGAGCAAGAAGAAATTCTTCACTATGAGGGTGGTGAGTCAGTGGAACAGGTTGCCCAGGGAAGCTGTATCCATCCCTGGAAGAAGCCTCATCCCTGGAAGTCTTCAAGTGGGCAGAGCTTTGAGTGACCTGATCTAGTG
>VZTV01040126.1:11183-27425 GCA_013400875.1 Anhinga rufa | reverse complement strand
TTGTTTTGTTTTGCTTTTTTTTATTTATTTATTAAGGAAAATGATCTTTCAGTGCAGGAAAAGGTTATATCTGTATTATATCATACCCAAGAGGGTTCGGGAAAGTTGCTTTAATGTACTGTCAAAGGATAATCTGTGCCGCCCATCACAGCACAAAGGTGAGGGGTGAGGAATTATTATTGTCCTAATTGTACAGGTAGGAAAATGGGATGAAGAAAGAGAGAAGCTCAAGGTCACATTGAAAGTCTGTGACAGAGCTGGAAACGGAATCCAGGCTCTTTACTCCAATCAATACATCAAGAACGTCAATGACCATCTCGCTTTCCTCTTTCTCCCTTGCACATTGCCTCAGTGAGGAGCTCACTACTTTGTTAAGACGCTTGTGAGATTAACCAGTACTGCTGAAAACATAACAGCAGTCGCAATAACACTGTTTTGCAATGATAGTTTAATTCTCTCTAAAATTTTAGGTGACGAGTGGTGCTGATGGCATTAAGAAAATGCTCTGTGAGAAGGTAAGGAGCCATTGAGCCATACTGCATGCTCCCTCACCTTTAAACTGTCTTGCCTGGACCTAGGAAAGTCAGCAGAGAGCAGGTGATGTATTTCTGATTGCTGCATTTCAGTTTTGCAAAATAACTCCTAAAGCCAGTTTGGAAGTGTTACAGGACCATCACTTAGGGTGGAGATGTTGCCCGTGCAAACAAACAATAGCAGATATGGCAATAAATGATTTTAAAGAATCTGTTTTGCACTGCTTCCAATCTAGCAGGAGAGAAAAACAAATGAGTTGACAGATTTGCTGCTGAGCAAAGGTTATTGGTAAGTAGTTGGATTCACAGTGCTCGTTTCTTCTTGCAATGCATTTTACATCAAGTCTCATTTTTGACTTCCCAAGTCAGAAGAGCCTCATTCTCACGCTGGCGCTGAGTGAAAACTCTACAGTTACACGCTAGCAATGTTAGAGTAGGGCTTCTTATGCATTATCACATTATTTTTGCTATCAGTTCAAGGAAATGGACACTTGATTCATCTTCTCGCATATATTGATTCAATCCTCCTTTTAATTTAGCACTGGAGAAGGCTATTAGCCTCCATTCACATTTACAATAAGATAATATAACCTGATAGCTGTTCTCCCAATCCATTATGGAAGCAGGATAAAATAGTTTTGTTTCTGTATGTAAGGATCTATTGACTTATTCTCCTCAGCCGCATTTATAGCAGTTGCCATCCTCGGTACTGTATGTCTTAATAGCGTTTCACCTAGGTGGAGTATCGATGAAAGCTCCCTCTGAAGAGCAGAGATAAAGGCATGGGTAATGCCTTTCACTCTAAAAAGGAATCCAGCTTTTCCCCTTGAACTTCTGTTAGCTGTATTAAGGACTGTGCAAAACACCGTCTCTACCATCATCATCAATCATGCTTTTACAATCCTCAAACTGCGAACCTGAGTAAGTGTTCTCCTGGCAGCATCCCTCGCTCCCTCGAGTCCCCTCTAGACTGGCCTTCAGCCACATCACCCACATCTGTGCTCCAGCACAGCTCACTATGCACAGCAGATACCTGATCAGACCGTCCAGACACACCTGTGGACTTGAGATCTGCTCATTTATTTCATGTATGGCTGTAAGTCTGTCTTGTCTCACCCCAACTCACAGCTGTTGCCGTAGGCATCTCCAGGGCATCAGCTCAAGCACCCTTTCTCCATGTCCCTGCGCCGTTCCTGGCCTCATTCTCACAGATTAGTCATGCCAAGATCTCTAAAGAAGCAATTCCTAAACATGTGCTCAAGAATCCTTTTCTTTCATTCAGAAACCAGTGATTTTCTTTTAATTCTTAGTTTGGGATGGCCTTTTGAAGACTAGACACTATGCCCTGCTGCTATAACTGCAAGCCCTGATGGGGTAGAGAGGTAGTTTCACTGCTATTTAAAAGCAGGAAGGAGGAAGGGGGGGAAAATCTCAGAGGTTTTGCTAAAAGAGTATGAAACTCAAATATATTCTGCCATGCTACATGCAGAAGTATTGGTTGCCCCTCCATTTCAGCCTGGGTGGAAGCCCTGTGGGGTGGTCAGGAGCAGGCATATTCTGCAAGAGAAAAGCCAGTGCGTGGGGGTGGATGCATTGCACTTCTGCAGCTTCACCTGTTCCTGTGTCTGACAGGGAGCTCGAACATGCTGCTGGGTCTTTGTTGGCCCTTTTATGCTCAATTATCAAAAAACCCACAACGGCCAGTAACAAACATTACATCCATCTGTACCCTCCTATGACTACCCATAAACCAATAATTAATTTGCAAAGTGGAAGATGAGATATCCAATATTGCCCCTGACTTGCCTTTACTTGTAATAGAGTGGCAGTGATCCATTTCCTATTCATTTCTGTTTATATTTCTCATACAGAATAAAATATATCAAAGATTAGTAAGATATATTTTTTTTATGATGCTAGGGAAAAAAATTTTTTTCACTTTTCTTAAAAAAATAATTAATATAATTTGCTAAAAAGTCATGATTCTAATTGTTCTTGCCATAGAAAAGGTACAACTGAATTAAATTAATACGTAGGAGGCTCGTTTTGCTCTGCAGTAGCTACTACTGCTCTTTGAAAGGCCGTTCTTTTTTTGAGTTCCTTATCTGAAAAGGTTTACCATGTCTTCATGCAAGTAGTTGTCATGCTTTAGAAAAATCACAAGCGGCAAAAAGTCAGAATTGTCAGTTCAGAAGACACTGCTTGTTCCACTGGGTAAAACTGAGAAAGCAACGCTGGCAAACGATCTTTAGGAAAAAAAAAAAAACAACCCGATGGAAACAGCAGCGGAATGAAGATAAAAAGGGTTGCAGGCTTTATTCTCATTGAAGGTTGGCAACGGGAAATCTGTTGGAGTAGAAGAAGAATATCTGATAGGTCATCTGTTGTCTAATGAAGAATAGAAGACAGAAGACAAGCTAGGAGAAGCAAGGTGATTCCAAACCTCAGAGGAATGCAAGATCTTGTGAGGAAAACATGAAAGCAATACCTTTATAAACTGACCAAATTTAATTTACTATCACCGAGCCTTGTAAGACTGCAAGCTGACAAAATCCATTTATAATGTTATGGGTAAGGCTGAAGTCACACATTTTTCTCCTGTGGAATCATTTTATTATGTATTTGTTTCTTTTTTGTGCAGGTTTTCTGATTAAAAATTACCACTAAGATGTCAAATATTTCCTTATCCTCTGATATTTGGGCTTAGTTACCCAATAACTTATTCGGCCTATCCATCTTCTTTAGTCACAATAAAACGCGCTTTCAAAGGACAAACAAAAGCAGATAAATATGCTGTCATTTAATATGCATGGGTTTCAGCAAAATGTCCATATCGTTCTGCTCTGTAAGTTTCTTGAGAGACACTGGAGTTGTCAGTACGTTTTGTTGCAATATTTTAAATGCTTGGCCTCATGATCAATGAGCATCATAGCAAACGCAATTGTGATTTCAAGTAGAAAGTCAGGAAATGCTCTGCATGAGGTTGTGGTCGCTTTTCTTTTAATCTGTGACACTTGGAGAGATGCGAAAACTGGATTCTTTAGGCTGGGAAGATGTTTTGGATGGGATGTGGTAAGAGTGGATTGGCATTGCACTACGGGAATGCTTTGGGTACCGACATCCCCAGGCCAGGCTGCGTTCTCACTTGCTGTGTGGAGAAAGAGAAAATGGTTTCTAATTTGATTTTCAAATTCAATGATGGCCACTAAGTGACTCCCTCATGTCAGTGTGATTCTGAGGCCATTTTTACAGACCTGGTAGAAATCTTCGCTCCCCATGAACAGAGCGGTTTGCCCTGAGAGGAGGCTCTGAGCTTTGTGGTTATGAGGCTTAGTTCAGGGGGAGGAAGATATTACCGAGTCCCACCAGATTCTGAGCTTTGTAGGCATGGGATTCGTTAACAGGACTTCTCTCTGGCCTTCCGTGCCATGGAACGAAGTTGGGGTTGGAGTGCTTCACGCTTCCGTGGAGCAAAGTGTTTCTCTGCCAGCCAAATGGGTGAAGAGAGCAGAGAGGGGAAAGCTTCCCCTTACTACAGAAATTTAGTTTAGTTTAGCCTGGAGAAGAGGGGGCTGAAGGGAGCCCTCATCGCTCTCTACAACTACCTGAGAGGAGGCTGTGGTGAGGGGGGCCGGTCTCTTCTCCCAAGTCACTAGCGATAGGACGAGAAGAAATGGCCTCAAGCTGCGCCAGGGGAGGGTTAGATTGGATATTAGGAGAAATTTCCTCACTGACAGAGTGGTCAGGCCCTGGAACGGGCTGCCCAGAGAGGTGGGGGAGTCACCATCCCTGAGGGTGTTTGAGAGACGTGTAGAAGTGGCACTTCAGGGCATGGTTTAGGAGACATGGTGGGGTTGGGTTGGGGGTTGGACTAGATGATCCTAGAGGTCTTTTCCAACCTTAACGATTCTAAGGTTCTATGATTTTACAGGCTTTGGAGAATCGTGAGTGTCTTGTTTTAACCTTGATTTAAAGGGGCAGATCTGCAGTAGGAGAAGTCTCTCCTCCTCGCTAATGGAAAAAAATGGCTAGAAAACACAGGCTTGATTTTATAGAGGGGATAATGGAGCCCTGTGGTTGCGTTTCCAGGATGCGCAGCCCACGCTGGACGGGGAGTTCACCGTGGCCCTACTAAAAGGCTGATCCCCTTTAGCGCCGCAGGGTGAGTCCAATTCAGGGACTCAACTGCAACTTGGGAGACACTGCGGCGAAGTGCAAACCAACTTCTATATGGCATCATATGGAAAAACATCAGCGTTGTGATGTCGCAGTGGCAGAGTAAACTACAAAATAAGACTGCGTTGACAATGAGCACTGTATTACACTGTAACACTGAGTTATAGCAGGGGAGTTTCTTTGCCAGAATTGTTCTTGAACCATTATGAAAAGAAGCCCTGTGCATGGGCACCCTAATTTTATTTAGTCTTGTTTTAGAAATCTAGTAGAAAACCAGCTAAATTAGGCTAAACCACTTGATTCTGCTATGCGCTTTTAAATGCCGTAAAGTAAGAAGATTATGTTACCCCCTTCCCCATAAATCAGGATTAAACTTGCGTTTTTCAGGTTTTTATGCCAACAAAATCCCCAATTTGCTGAGCTCAAATTCTCTAATCATAAGCCAGCGGCCAGAAGTAGCGATGCACTTCAGAAGCGGCAATGGCTGTATTATGTACGTGGAAGAACTAGGACTATTTTTTCTAAACTATCGGGGCACTGCTGGGCATCCTCCTGCCATGGGGTGAGCGTGCTTCTTATCTCTATAACCATTGTGCTTTCTCAGCGTGGTCCATGTCGCCTTGTTTCTCATGTGCTTGTATTAGAATTGGAAAATTTCACCTGCAGCATAGCATGCATCTATTAAAATCTGTGCCAACGTGCTCATATTATTTTTAAGAGAATGTAAGTTTTCCTTCATAAAATTCCAGTGGGCAATGAATTAAAAATGACAACTCTATATACAGTGAAAACAAGAAAATAAAATATACAAAACATCGCTAATGATAAGTTCTTGAAAAATTTACCAGACACATGCTACCCAGGGAGCTAAACTCATTAGCAGAGACTGATACGAAAGCTGAGATACTCCAGGATGAGGCTCAGACACAACATATTCAAATGAAATCTCTTCAGCAAAATTGTTTTGTTTCCTTCACAGAAATATTTGGCAACAGCGTGTCTTCCTTTATAAACAAAAAGTATCTGGGAGGTTACAGCATCTCATTAGGCAGCCACCCCGATGTGTACTTGCTCAGGAGCTCTTCCCTCCTTGGGGAAGGTGGAGGAGTTCCTAATGGTGGGCCGGAGACTTTCCCTGTTCTATCAAGGTGGGTCCCGGTGTCGTTCTGCTCGGCTGCAGCCCGTCCCCGCGTCCCCGGGGTGATCTTGCACATCGCCTTCTCTCCCGGCAGAGCCGATGGGGAGTTACAGACCCGGGGCGCGCTGCAAAGTGACACAGGCCATCCATACAGTGCCAAGCACACTGTCAGCACTCAATAAATTGTAGTAATTAATAGTATCTGGATGACCTCACTTGATGACTGCATGACATTGGATATATTGGATGACAGTGTACGCCAATCCATTAACTTAAGAGAGCTGCGTACATACCGTGTGTAGCACTTGAATGCTGCCACCTTCTAGAAACAGACAATGGTTTCACACCTCATTTGCAAACTAAAGGAGATATGAAATGAATTAAACTTCCTGCAAACACTCAAGAGGTTTACAAAGAGTCCTATCTCTAAGTCTACTGTACTATTTTGCATAAAAGAATTCAGTATCAATGTAATTATTAATGATAATTCTAAAGTAGTTGTGCTGCTTCAGGATTTTTCAGATTAAGAATGTAATGAATTAGTAATAAAATCCTAACACAAATTTATTCCTAAATACAATTTCCTTTCTGGTTGTGAATCTCCTTGTATTTATTATAAAAGATGTACTTGTTGAAATAGCTTTTCTCCGGCGGCGTGGCTTAAAGATGCATGTCTCCGACAAAGTCAAATTTCTATTAGCGAACCACTTTAGAAAAAGTCTGCCTTTTCTTCGAGCAGAAGGAGGATTTGACTGATGTGTCCTTGCACGCCGTAACGATAAATGTCTTATAAATATCCGCCTCATCCGCAGCCGTACCCTACGTGCAGTGCAAGCAGCGGCAGCGTGGCGCGGAGAAGGGAGAAGACTTTGAGAACTTGAGCTGCTTCTCTCCCTAATGAAGCCCATTAGCCTGCAGCAGGACCCAGCCTAATAACCATGCCTAAGTGAGAAAGTCAGGCCTGTTTGCTCTTGATTGCGCCTCTTTGCTGGCTGCCTCGGCGCTCCCAATGTAAATCCTCCACCTTCTGAACTGCCTGCACTTACCCTCCTAATCGTTAACACGTACCTTTTTATTTGTTCCCTTTGCGTGCCGTTAAGTCTGCGTGACACCGCACATCTGCGCCTCAGCATGCCTTTTCTGCAGACCAGTGAGTCATTAGGAGAGATAAGATGAGTCCCAGATGTTGAAGAAACATGGTAGCACTTTGTGGATTACAACTGGGACAAATAAAAGCCAAAGGTTTAACTTTTATTGGGCACCACAAGGTAAGCAAGTTCATTTAGTTACGTGGAGGTGGTGACACTTTATAGCTTAATTTTTTTTTTGTTTTTAAAAACCTATCTCTTGAAGTTATTTTCTCTTGAAATAACTGTGAAATAATTTTCAGTCGGTGAAGGTTGAATCCTAGCCGCAAAGTAAGAAAACCTTCCATTTTCTCCTCTCGTCTTTTCTCCTCTTGTTGCTCTCTTTTCACGAGGCAGCTTCTGGTCCTGGGACATCGGTACAAATGCCGATGCAAATTTAACATTTGCTGGGTTTTCAGTTTTGGTGAAAGATGTGTTTTTCCTGGGAAAATATAGGGCTGTCTCACCAGCTGTAGTGCAGATTACAATTTTGTGTTGGTGATTTAGAATGGGTTTCTGTCTTTTTTGATATTCTGTGAAATTAGAAAAAGCAAAATTTAGTTAATCTGGTTGGTGCGGTAAAATCTGGATGTTGGTTTCATTCAAAACAGAGGTCTGCTTCCTTATTTAATACCCAAATGGGAACATACCTTCCTGGTTTGATGGCGAGGTCTGGCTCCAAGCCCTGGTTTCCCATCTTTCTAGTGGACGCGGTCACACCGTACCAGCCAGTCCTCATCAGGAACCACCAAGCCCAGTCCTTCCAGGGAAGCTGAAGGAGCTGAAATTTTCCGTAACCTGAAGAAAAATCCCTGTGCATTATATATATCCAGTTTTGGCACCCTACCCTGGGCTAACTTCTGGTGACAAAGTAAAAGCTAAACCCCGTGCCCCCATCGCAGTGATCCGCCGGGTGACAATAACCCACACTGGAAATGCCTCGAACTCTGCCACGGATGAATACGTTATCATCTTCCTGCTGCGGCAAGGCTCGCACTTAAATGGGTGAAACATTGCTAAAATATTGATTACTTGGCATGATAAAAATCCCGGAGGAAAAAGTACTTTTGTCCCGGAACAATCCCAGAGAAATTTTTTGCAGTGACAGGATTGTTTAATGATATTACCATGAAAAAGAATTGATGTTTGCTGAAAATGAAGATATGCTCTTATTCCATTCTCAACTTTGGCCTCCAGAGAACTAATTTACCAAGACATACTTTTTCTTGTATTTAAGGCCACTGGAGCACACACTTTACATTAGACATCCTGATCTGCGTTAATGATGGCTCTGGTAAAATTTTCATATATGAATGTATTTTTCCAAGTGATCCAATTTTCTGTTCAGATTATATTAGCATATTTAATGTGAATAATAGTAGATTCCTGTTTGTTTCAAACCACCACAGGAGCTCTGGAAAAGTGAACTAGCTTTTTCTTTAAGTTGTCTCCAGAAGTGAGAGCTACTGGATGCGGCACGGCCTCAGCGTGGTGCGTACCTGTGCTCTAACGCAGTGCTGTATTTTAGTCTTATAACTGAAAGGTTAATTGTCTTGAAAATCGTTTGCGCATGGGCAGAGCTGCAAGTCCACACGCTTATTCGACTTTCCTTTCAAGCTGAAGGGTGTGGAGAATCAAAACGTCCAAACTGTTTCTTTCAGGTTGGAGGCTGTAAATGGCCCGTTACTACCACCACCTCTACCGCCCCTAGTCTTTCTGAAGGAAACAGCCTTAGAGCAGCTTTATTTCACACCACGGAGAGTGGAGAAGGGAGATTAGCAGCTAATTTTATGCTAGCAATACATGACCATTTGGAATTCTTTAGAAATGCTATTTCTAAAAACAGCAACAACAGCAACAGCCTGTTTTGGACCCAGGTGTGGGTTCCCCACTGGCTGCAGTCTGGGAACATCTGGGCACGGGTCTGCACCCATCATGAACCTCCTTGTAAAACCCCGAGGGAGAGATCCTAGTTAAACCCAGCAGTCACGCCTAAGCTTGGAAAAGCTCGAGAGTTAAAGTGTGGGAATGTTTTAGATCTGGAAAAAGAAGTTATGTAATTTGTTGTAGAAACAAGTGAGTTTTATAAGTTCCCTGGATTTTGCTCCATTAAAATGTAGAAAATACTAAGGTAATCTTGAATTCGATTTATGAGGTACTAAAACTGAAAAAAAAAAATTATTCAGGAAAATGGCTATAATGGTTGGTTAATGATTAGTTAAAAGCTGTGTCAAAAAGTAACATTACAGGCCCCTTCGGTGACAGATACCCAGGATCCGATTTTCGAGCAAGGGATGCAAAACCACGTCAGGATGAAGGCCATGATGAACGGCTGTCACAGCTCTGGCCTGTTCGCCCAAGAGAGTAAATGGGAAGAGAAATAAGACCTCGTATTTCCTCCTGCGGTCTCTCGCAGGAGCCCTGGCACTCTTCCCCACTGCTCTGCAACCTCGGTAGACGTCGTGGAGGAGCGTGCTATTGCCCCAAAGCGGGGGAGAAAGCTACGTTCCCGCATTATCACAAGGAGGAGCCGGGGAATGCCTTGCCACTCAGAGGCAGGCTCTGGGACAGCTGCCTCTGACCTGGGGCTGTTTGCTAAGTCATTATTTAAGTTGAGCTGTGTGGGAAACTGTGAAGGAGGAAGTTATTCTTTGTAAACTTGTGTTTTAGTATGTATTTTCTCAACTAGCGACTCTTTAAAATTCTCACTGTGAAAAGTGATGCAAGTTTAGTGTTTGAAAAGACTCCCTTTTTTTTTTTTTTTTTTTTTTTTAATCTTGAAGTTTTTGCATCGTGGAAAACAGTTTTCAGCCTACCCTGGCTGCCTGCCTTATTGTGGTCTTGGTTCAGCACTGCACTTGTGAGTGCTCATCCAGCCGCTGACTCCAGCACTGCCGGCAGTGCTTCAGCAAGGTCATGGGTAGAGCTGGTTTAGGAACTGGCGCTGTAACGTGCTGAGCACTCCTGCGTGCTCCTGAACCTGCTTTCCTCCATCCTCTTTCATGTGTTCCGTACCTCCTTGGATCAGACACTGTGTGGCTCTGGGTTTTGGAGTTGAACCCTGAGCCTACAAATGTTAAATCACCGTATTCTGTAAGAACGATGTGAAATGCTGGACCTTGTCTCCATCTTGATTGTTTGTAGATGTTGGGGTTGTCTTTGAGAAACAGTGTCTTGACTCATCCCCAAAAATGTTCAACATCTGTGCAAGTACTTTAAAATGTGATATATATCAGGTCATTAGCACCACGTTTCCCCCCTCCCATTCATAATTATTGATTTATTTATTTTCGCTTTCTAAGGTAGCGTAAGAATTAAGATGTTTAGTACCTGAAATATTCTGGGTTTCAGCTGTATAATGCATTCTAGCTTCTGCCAGTTGCGAGACTTCTCTCTTTATCAGTGTGTTGTTTCGCCTTTTGTTCCAAGCAGTCGTTCCACTTGCAAAATAGCTCCATTATCCGTGCATTTGCCTGTTTGCTGTAATGAAGACAACTGGGTTCATAGTAGTCTATTAAATGGTCTATTAAATAATGTAGTTGCTGGAGGGACCCTGGTAATACTGTAAGGAGTGGCTGGGTAATAATTCTGCTATTCAGATGTTGCATGGATTTCCTTTCTATTACGGCTATTTGAAATGTTTTCTTGAGAGTTTTCATAAATCTTTCTACTTCTCGGCTGGTCTGCAGCCAGGATGGATCCACTTCTTTTACCAGAACCTGAGATATTCAGCAGGTGGGGCAAGGTCTCTACTGTTGGAACTGTTACTCCATCATCAAGTTTAATGACTACGACCCTACAAGATACAGAAGATACGCCGCTGGACTGGCCACCTGGCTGAAGCTAAAATCACGGTTTTGATTACAGGAGATACAAATCTGGATTAACTTCAGTGAACAAAGGTGTGTATTTACTTTTCTGGATGTGATAGTAGAACCGGCCTAGTGGTCTACTGACCTTGATCTGTGAATATCTATGAATGGCGATTATTTGTATTGTAGTTTCCACCGAAAATGGGATCTCCATATATCAGGTGCTTTAAAAGCCACCTCAGACAATCTCAGCGCTTCTAAGGTTTTATCTTCTAACACAGAAGTGATGTACTGCTTCACAAGGTTTTAATTGATGCACAGGCTGCGTAAGCAACTTGTTCATGTTGAAGCAGGGCCTGAAAAGTATGTTTCTTGACTCATACTCCAACACTTTAAGATCAAGACTTAATTTCCCTTTAAGAACTTGATCCCAAAGGCATGTGAATGGTCCTGCTGAGATTATGGGCTAAGGATTTTTCTGAATTGGGTATTAATTCACTACCTTACCATTTGCAATGGTGCTAGTTGTTAGACGTTAATGCACTCGTATGGTTTAAAATGTGTACTCTACTAACATTTTTTGAAGTGTTTCTTTTTTCCTCCACAAAGAGATTAGTTTTCCTTTTTCCTCTGTTCTGCAGTTTTTCTCCTATGCAATAGAAATATTGCATTTGCATTCTAATTTATGATTATTATTACTCCAAATCTTCGTGATGATACAGTGCCATAGGAAGTCTATGCCATGAAATGTGGTTTTTTGGACAAGTGCTCATTCTTCATTAGAAGATGGACCTTCACTCAGATGTGATCGAAAATGAAGAGTATTAAATCCCAGCACTCCTTCTCTTTCCTGTTCCGTGAAGTACAAGTAATCGTTGTGCATTAAAAACACTTCCAATGCAATGACAGCGACCATGAAGGCAACTTTGTTTAAAGTGTTTCTGTTGGTAAGAGTTTTTATTGGTGTGACTGTGTTTTATATCACTAACACTTAGCCAATTATTTTGTTCTCTGCCCTTTGAACCAAGCAGGAGAGGGCTTTTCTCCTTTGGTCATAGTTTGATTCATTGGATCCTGTTGATAGGGTCCTGCCTTTCTGTCTTATGGTCTTTTTGGACTCAGAGCTGCTCAGAAGCCCACCGCACTTTCAGGGTAAGAGCTTGTTTCCCTCCCGGTTTTGGTTTCCTGTGAGCGACTCTGTCCTCTCGTCGTGTGGGGAAGGAGAATGACGGGGGCGTTCGCGTTACGCCTTTCCCATGGTTGGATTGTTTGATAGCATTGTTCCCTTTTGCCATCAGGTTGCGTTCTGTACCCTTAGATTCAGGAGATAACTTGATTCCAGAACAGGTATGACATTTCTTTTCTAGATGAACGGCCTGTCAATGTTTGTACTCACAGGTCTTGTTTCTGTGGTATTCCTTACCCAGGGACTCTGGTGGTGTTGGGCTGCTGGAAGAGCTGAGACCGTGTGGACGTCCATCTTCCACCCTCTATATTTTTTTTATAGTCCTGATTCCTTTGTTCATCATAATCTTGCTTTTTATCTGAAAATCAGTGTACCTTTTAAAACTATTATGTTGCTTTCTTCCCCTTTCATTTGCCCTAAGAAATTATTGGATATTTCTCTGAGAGCTCCATACATAAAGATTTTGGTTTTGTTTATGCTCTGTAGTGCTGTTTCAACACTTAATTTACCTTAGTGCTTTTGCTGCGGCACCTCAGAGTATTTCATTTATTCTGCGGGATCCATTTTTTCAGTACATTCAAAACTTCCTGGTGAACTTAAAATTCAAACCGCTGCTGACTCTAGGGACCAGAAACCTTCACAAGCGTTGCAATTCTGTCCTGTCCTGGGAGTGCATTAAATTGCTAATGGAGATCTATCTTGAGAGCGCAGAAGCTCAAAAATGAAAATCTTGGAGTAGTGTCTTCAGAATTTGAGGTCAACGCTTTTTCTTGCTAACTGCATATCAACTCAGCACAATCCACTCCTCTTCAGTGCTGTGGTTCACACTGAGCTGTGGCTGAAGCCGTGACATCATCCTTCTGCTAGGAACTTTGCAGTGACATATTTCGGGTGTTGTACTTGCAAAAATCCCGTGTAGTCAGAGAACGAGGTTGTGTGTTAGGAGCCAGGAAATTATTTTATTCTGTGGTTATCATATGGTGGGACTTAATTCTGAAAAAATGTTGGCTTTACTTAAATTGGTTACCTGCAATTTGTTCATACTATTGTTTCAGCTGGAAATCACATTTCCCCATGTTATCAACCACATATAATCATCCTATGGATTTGAACTGCAGCCTCTCTGCTTCCTGAAGCTCACTGGATAACTGCGAATGAATTATTTGGCATGATTAGGTGCAGCTGGCGCAACCATCAGAAAGGGTGGCCTTTGAAAAGACTCTTCAAGATGGTTTTGATAAATTCAAAGTTTGAGGGTTTTTATTTGCTTTCCATTAAAAAACTGTGAAATAGAAGACCGTTCATATGTTGTAGGAGGAATTTCTTTACCCTGTTGAGAGATGGAAGATGGAAAACCAGGAATATTACGTTTCAGTGGTATCCTGCATGCTGTACATGTTAATGTCCTGCTTCCCATCTTCAACAAATCTCTAAATTTAGAGCTTGGACAGCGGTAAGATTACAATCTGTGGTGGTGGTTGCTTTCCGTTCTGAGCATCTCCCTGGTGAGGAAAGGCTGAGAGACCTGGGCTTGTTCAGCCTGGAGAAGAGAAGGCTGAGAGGGATCTCCTCAGGGCTTATCAGTATCTGAAGGGCGGGTGTCAGGAGGGTGGGACTGGGCTCTTCTCAGCGGTGCCCGACGACAGGACACGGGGCAACGGGCACAAGCTGGAACACGGGAAGTTCCACTGAAATCTGAGGCAAAACCCCTTTGCTGTGCGGGTGCCAGAGCAGCGGCCCAGGCTGCCCAGAGAGGCTGTGGAGTCTCCTTCCCTGGAACCATTCCCACCCCGCCTGGACGCAGTCCTGTGCCCCTGCTCTGGGGGTGCTGCTCATGCAGGGGCTGGACGGGGGGAGCTCCGGAGGGCCCTTCCAACCCCAGCCATGCTGTGGTTCTGTGATTCTGTATGTGTGCGGCTATGTTTCCCAGACTCAACCGCACATTTTCCCCGATCATTTTTCCTGCCAGTTCAGAGGCAGAGGTGAAGTGTTTGCATTCCAGCTTTGCTCCTGTGGCACGTTCTGTTTCTGGTCGCTGTTGGTGTTTTGAGCCAGTGGTCTGCTGTTGGTGTCAGGGTGCTCCTATCTCCTTCTGTATGGTGTTTGGGGATGCGGAGTGGGTGTTTGGAGAACGTTTGTGGTGAGACGCCTGTTGTACGCCCCTCTCTGACGGCGGCAGAAGCTGCTGTTAGTTGCTGTAAGGTTTTCTCAACCGGCCGCTGTTAAGGACGAAGGCAGTGGACAAGCTGAACATAACAGATGCTTTTGTTTTTGCTGACATTCAAAATCCACCTTTTCTGATGTACCAGATAATTTTTGTGTCAGCTGAAGGGATGAGTTCCTTATTTCCCTGAACATCTCAAATGGATATGAAAGCAGTATTTTGCTTTGTCTGATTTATGGGTATGAGTCGCTATTGCCAGTAGATTATCTGCACTGATAATGGAGTTTTACTTGACGTTGCGGAGACTTGTTACAGATGTACGTTTCTTTCTCTTATCTTCCTCCAGAAGATTTGTATGTTCTGGCAGACACAACAAGCTTTCTTTTTGGGTTGGGAAGAGAACGGAAAGGGATTATGCTACTACTGTTTGCATGAGCCACCAGAACTGTATCAGCTTTCCTTGGGCTTGCCACTTGTTTAGGATTTGCTTCTCTCCTCCTGTCTCTGGGAGGGAACTTTTATTGCCATTGTAGATCATGACACTGGATCACTCACTCCCTTACCAGTTGGCCTTGCTTGCATTTCTGGCATTTACTAAAGCTCCACATATGTTTAAAAGCTTTGTCAGCTCATTTTTAGGTCATGTTTGGCATCGAGGACCGGCTAAGAGACACCCTGTAGTTTGTTTTTATTTATTTCTTTGTGCCAGCTGGTTTTCTGCTGCCCCCAAAGTCAGCGCAGGGGTACTCGCCAAGGGAGCGGACCAGGGCATGGCGTTCTCCCTTCCCCACCCCACAGTCGGGTTCCTACACCTCTTTCCACTTCTATGAATTTCAAAAGCCGTGAAACGTGGTAGAATTACATCCCAGAGTTGCTTTTTATGTAACACTGCGTGACAGGAGCTGGCGCTTCACTTTCTGCATGCACCAGCAGGATGTGACCCTTCAAGAGATCGTGGTAAACCTGCACGTGTGGGGTGGCCCTGTGCAAAGCCCCGGGGCTGCTGTACAGGCACAGGATCCCGGTCTTGTGTTAGCGGGGGAGCAGGGGGGCTCCGGAGTCCTGGGAGAAACCCGGTGATGTCTGCTCAGGCGCGGTGGTACCTGGCTGCGAGGGATTGTCGCCAACTCAGTGAAGACTCACGCAGGACCTCGTCCTGGGCATGCCCTGGCAGCAAGATGCGACCCCAGGACATTGGTATTCGGGTGAGCAAATAGATAAGCCGAGGAAGATACCTATTCTTGCTGCAGGAGGAGATGTCCCCGCTCGCAGGGACGTGGGGGGCCAGCCTGGGAGGTGGTGGGCCTTGCAACCCCTCTTGCGCAGGGTGGTGGGAGCGTGCAGCTTTCCCAGCCATCCACCCGATGGCAGCACAGCTATGGATGTCGCGCAGCCCTGCCTCTGCCATGGCCTTGCCTCGCACCACATGCTCGCCAGCTAATGAGCGGCGGGTTTTCCACAATCCAAAAATAATTCCCCCCCCCCTTTTTTTTTTTTCCCCCATCATATTGTCCAATGCTTTTCTTTAAATCCTTTGTTAAGGTATATATTTAGTAAATAACTCTCATAGTTCAGGCTTACGGGAAAATACTGCAGCACGCATAAAACAGACCTAAGAAATTCTCAGCATGTGGTCAAAATACCCATTTTCTGAGAGGATGAAACTGGGTTTTAGAGTTTATACTTGTCCTATTGCAACTAAATTAAGTCATGAAAGAGGATAATACAATGTACCATCATTTTAAAGTAATTTAATCATGAAAACTAAAAATTTGGAAGCAAACAGATATTTTACTTAATAGAAACCATCTGCACTGTACAGTAGGCAAATTGTATAAAAATGAATAAAACTGTCTCTGGAGGAAAATGACTCAGGCACCAGCTTATATAATGAAGATGTATATGTGCCTTTTAGCATTTGCATTGTCTATTAGACTAGGTAAATCGCAGCACTAGTGTAAGTGAAACAGTTACAAATTTTATTACCATCATATGACTGATGACAAAGGCAGTAATAGAAGTAATGCCTATTAGAGAGGGCTTGTTCCAGACCCTAAATAGCTTTGAGCTTTGGACTGGTCTGGGCAGCTCCAGCTTTACTCGGGG
>VZTV01040126.1:0-11159 GCA_013400875.1 Anhinga rufa | reverse complement strand
GGTCACTGGGACATTTTCGGCAGGGTGCTGCTTTTCCTGGGGAAGCCTTTTCCCTTGTTTGGGCTTTTCCCTGCTTGATTTAGGCCCTCTGAGCTGGGGGGGGAGACTCATTTACGACCATCCGGAGAGGATTTTCTACCAGACTTCTTATTTGGCAGAACTGGGCAGATGATCTTTAAACCGGTCCTTTACTCCTGCATAATCCTGCGCGGCAGAACGCGCTTGTTTGACAGAGGGATGCTTTTCTTCCTCGCTGCTGGCACGTCTCTTTTCCCTGTTGTTGAAGGACAGATTTCAGTACTTTTCAAAATATTTATTCGTTCGCATTCAGCAGCTTTCCTAAATGATCGCAAATAATATGAATTATTCAATTTCAGGGCTGTAATAGCCCGCATCTAGTCTGCTTTTAAAATGAAGTTTATAAGAGCCACTTTCAGTTGCTGAGATTTAACACTCGAAATAAATGTGCCCTGCGTTAACAGCTTTGTACTATTTCTCCCAAATCCACAACAATATCTGGTTAGAAAAGCAGGAATTTTCTGACACAACATTTTTTACAACAAAGGAAAATCCCACCCTCCCGGTGACATTCATGCTTATACTTTCTCAGCTGGCGTTTTCAAGGATGGGTGTATGAGGGAAATCTGTGCAATGCAAAAGCAGATTTATTTTTGGTTTGAGAAGAGTAAGGAGGTGAAAGCAGAATCGGTTTCCACTTGCATATTAAGCATATTTGGCAACGAGATCATTTCGCATTAACAAATATGTAAAGTAAAAATACGTCCCAAAAGATTAAGACTTCTGTGAATTTAAAACAAATTAGATGCAGTTTTCTACCCTGATATTCTCACTTTCCGTTTTGCTTCATCTCATTTTAATAGATGGGTCCACTCGCCTAACCTGCCCTGGCAACGAAGCCGAGCGGCGGGGAGCCGTGGAGCTGCTATTTCACACTCGGGAGCGTAAGCCCCAGCCAGCTCCTAGAAAGTGTTTTGGGTAAAATGCTGCTTTTTTTTTTCCTCAGCATGGCTTTGGGGTTTGTTTAGTAAGAGTATCAATCCCTCCCTCTGCCCCCCCCTTCGCCCCCCGCGGTGTCTGAATTCACAAGTTCTTTAAAAAAGAAGCAAATCCTCGGGATCCGGAGGCTGCCCTTTGGCAGAGCGTAACAGTTTCAAGGCAGGCGGGTCAAATTTGGGGTCTGAATTGTTTAATAGTGGATATATAAGGAGATGATGTTCTCTGGGGGCTTGACGCCACCCTCGTCAAGGCAACGTGAGTCATTCCGTTGACTTCAATGGACCTGGATTAAAAATATCTGACAAACCCCCCCCAGATATTTAGCCCAGACCTACTGCACTGAGGAGGAATTAGGCCATCAAGTTCAGAGCAGGATCAGTCCCCTGCCTTGAAATATCTTGTTAACAGTATTGCATTAATTAACCTGTTACTTTAACCAAAAAAGGAAAATGGCTTTCCCTGCCCACGCCATTCAAATCTGAAGAAAAAAAATCCTTACCTGTTGTTTTGTTTTTTTTTTTGTGAAAATGTAGCTTGCTTTAGGACATCACAGTTGTTTCCATTTTTTACTGAAAGATGTATGAAATTTAAAACCTTACAGGTTTTTAATATTAGACATATAATCTTTTGCATATTACTAAACCACGGGCATGAATAGCAGTTTATCTTTTTATTTTTCAATTTGGTGATTAAAAGCAAGTAAAACACGAAACTCTGAGATGCAAATAGCCCTGGCGTCCAAAAGCACAAAGGAAATGGCTTCAGAATGAAGACATTTATTTTCTTCTTGCTTCCCTGTAACATGGTTTATTTAGTTTCATGTGATTTGTGCCAGGACAAAGTGTGTTCTATAAACAAAAAAGGGAAAAGGTTAAACCAGTAATAAAGTGCAATGATAATAAAAAATAACAGTGATTAAAAAAAAAAAAAGATGATTAAAAAAATAAAGAAGGGTGAGGAGTATTGCAAGTATGGAGTGGGTGAGTCAGTGGGGCCCCAAAACAGAGGCGTTAGGAAATTAAAGATAACTATTTTTGGTGGGGGAAGAAGAGGCTTCAGGACCCCTTCTGCCTTTCCTGGGCTGAGCTGACAGGCTCCCTTGGGAGCTGCTGGGATTTGTGCTCACGGATCACTTGGGCATTTTGGAAGGTTTATCCCATGTTCGGCTGTTGTTTGGCGCTCGGTCAGATTTTTGCCTGCTACCACATCCCACCGTCCCTGAGATGCTCCAGGTAGGAATATTGAGAAAACCGAGGAGTGGTATTTTTTTGCAAGTGAAATACCCCGGCGTCGGGGCGGCCGGGGTTTGAATCCCTCACCTGTGGCTTTTTGGAGACCCTGTGTGCCAGCCCCAGCCGGGGGCTGCACTGTGCCAGGGGGTCTGGCCACCCGCGGCATGGGGATGCGGGGGCATCACCCACCCCGCTCTCATCCCAGGCCCACGGAGCGGGGGGACACCGAGCCCCTTATCCACACGATGGCACTCTTAAGCTTTCAAACAATTTCATCTAACTCTTGGCATTTAATGTGAAACCTATTTTTTTTTTTTTTTTCCCCCTGCCAAAAGTAAAGGAGGAGTTGGCGGTGGGGGGGCACACAGCACACACAACTTGGAGTCCCCCTTGAAATCCCAGCGTCCCAGGTTGTCCCCAGCCCACCCCACGCCGTGACCTTGTGGGCTGCCCCCCAAGCGGCACCACCGCCGCGGGCTGGGTCCGGCAGCGATCGGGGCACCCACCGCGCACCCCGTGTTGCAGGAAGAGAGGGCGCTCAGTCCCTTGAGTGGCTGAAGGGCAGTGGAGAGCAGCTGGAAATACTATTTTAGATGCACCAAAAAACCCCACAAACCTGTTAAAAAAAAAAGCCCTTCTGCATGGCAAGAAGGCCGCAAACACTGCAGCCCAAGAGCAAGCTTGCGTCTGGACATTTATGGGGGAAAAAGGTCGTATTTATTGTTTTGTTGCTTGATCTGCGCAGACTAAGCTGTACCAAAGTCAGGAGTGCGGGTTGTTTTTTTGAACAGTTTTAGCTATTAAGTGTATTTTAAAAACAAGAAGTCATTGCTTCTTCTAGGCAACTTCTAGGAGCGCTAAATTTACTCCATATTAAAGTGCGTGTGGGAGGGGAAGAGGGTGGGGGCAGACCCTGTCCTCCTCGGTGCAGTTATTCTGATGGCTGTATCACCCTGTCTGGGAGGTATGTGTGTGCCTGTCGGAAAAGTCAGCAAATCACTGCACACCAGCACAGCCGTGGAAGCAATTTCTGCTCCTTTCTCCCTGCCTGCCAGGTGGGTTTGGGTACTGTGGTCAGGGGTCTGGAAGGATTTTCCGGGTCTGCAACCTCATGGTCCATGGTGGTTGCACAGGCAGTAGCTTGCCCTGGATTTGTGTACAGGTTGCTGACCTGATATGTTTTCCTGGCAGGGAAAAAACAAGACCTTGCTCCTTTGTTCCCTTCTTCATCTGAAGGTTTCATCTACCTATTGGATACAGCGCTTCAATCTTCTCCATCAGGTCTTGACCAGCAGCACTCAATGCCACCGCTCCTGCTAGGGCAGCGTATGCCAACCCATTTTTCAAGGGAAAAGAGATTCACATCACCGGTTCACTGATGCAAAAAGAAAAAAAAGGGCCATATCATCACCAGGCAGGGCCGCAGCTGAACCAGGAATGAAGCGCCGAGGACCTTCGGCATAGCCCCCGCGTCAGCCGTCCTCACATCAACCAGCCCGTGCTGCCGGAGTCGGATTTAATCTTGCAAAACTGTGCACAACCCCTTATTAAAAACTAAGTAGCGCTGGGTCACTGCACCACAAAAATCAAGGGCAGCCACAGCACATGTTGCAAAAAGGACAAGTTTCTGACCCCCTGCACACCAAATGAGCCCTTGGCGGGGATGCTCCCCAGGTGCCAGCGTAACACGCATCCTAAAGGTGCCAACGTAACGCGCATCCTAAAGGTGACAGCACATTGCGGGGGCTGGTTCTGGACGGGGGTCTCTGCAGGCAGAAGATGTCCCCCCCTGTTGTTGGGGTGTCTGGTACATTGGCGAAGAGCGGGGCGGCGGGGGGAGCCGTGCCGGGGATTCGGGTGCAAGGCAGTTTGGGGCAGGGCAGGAGACGGGAGCAGAGGTTCCCAGCCCCTACCTGCCCGTGGCTTCTGGTTGACTGTTTCTGCTGCTTTCTGGGTGTTTGTGGACTGCGGGGTCCTGTTCTTACCGTCGCCGAGCACCCATGGCAGCACTTTTGAGAGTGGTTGGGGAGACAGAGGTTTCAGAGCTGTGCTAGATTACGTCTTTCGAAAATTGCCAAGCTGGGGTTAGAGGGCATTCTCAAGGGAGTGTCCAAAATCAACATGATTATCTTGATTATTAATATTTGCATTGGCAGAAGTACTGTAGATTTCTGTGGAGAAACACAGTCCCTCCACTGCTTATTGCCACACGTCTGTGGAGCCCGTTGAGCAGCAGCTAATCCATCTACATGGTGGATGATCTTATTTTTTTGCTTTTTCATAAATGTCACGATCGTTTAACATTCAATCTGTATTAGCAGCTGGCTGACAGCACCTCTTTTGGGTCAAATCCTGACAGTTGCCCCAGAATGAGATACAGCGAGCCCTGTGCAGATAGCCTGCAAAAATTGGATCTTCAGAGGACAAAGAGGACCTGTATTTTAGGTGGGTGTGGGAGATTTGTGCATATTTGGCCTGCACTCCTAGGTATCACAGGCAGCTTAATTCTCTCTCTTTTCCATCTAAAACCAGTCAATTTTTGCTGAAACTTAGTCCCGGGTCATTTTTTCAGAAGCCCCCCCCAACCTTTACAAAACATTCCCTGGCACGCCAGAGGTTAAAAATAATTGGCTTGTTGAATTCTTTAGCACTTAATTAGACAAGAGATTATTTGTACAAACCAGGAAACAATCATTTGGGCAGAGTTCACTCACGTGGTATGTTCCGCCTCATTTTTACTAAAGAAATTCTTTTGTTATGATTTTGGAGCATGAGCAGGTCATGCGTCATCCCTGGCTCCTTTTTTTTTAAGTGTTATAGTGCATTTAATAGAAATATGATGGAAAGAGCTACGGTGAGGTACTGCTACAGATATATTTTTCTACTGATGTGCAAATACTAGGTTGAGTCCATTACTCATAAAACTCCACTTTTTTTCATCACTGAATACGGCCTTACTGTATTCTCTTGTTAATTGGAGTAAGAAATCGCGCTGGTTTGTAACTACGTAGTAGATATGCTCTAACTTACTGCAAGAAACAATAGATATGTGCATAAGACAAAGTTAGTGTTGTATCAATACCAAGTTATTTACAGTGCTTTTCTTTCCGCATTAGCTAGGAAGGGGATTGCGGCAGGGACTCTTCACTCCAATTACAAGATAACTCTTGAGGTCACCTGCATTTTCGGTTGCATGTATTGCAAAGGGAGTATAATTTATTCCAGTAAATTTTGGATTTGAGGAGCAAAACTGCACAGGCTATTCATCTGGCGAATGTGAAATGTTTGCGGCGTATGTTGGTGTTTGCAGAGCTTTCCTCTGCTCCGCAAGTCTTGGTTGAAGAGGGCAGTTCGTCAGTTGGTTTGGGGGGCAGAACTGATCTTTCCCTTATAAAATACAGAATGCTCAATGAATGGCAAAAGTGCTTTTAAAAGGGGCTTGTGGAACACTTTGAAAATATTAATTAGTGTGTTGAAGCATTCTGCATAGCATATCATAGTAAAACTGCTCCAGGGGGTTGCTTGGAATGAATTATTAATATGAATCCCTCTCTCCCTTATGCTTCACACCCTGATTTTATGGGACTTGGCGTGGGTTGGGGTGTCTATTAGATTCACTTATTGCCTGTTTAGTGGGAGTACTTTGTAGACTTCATCAAAAGGTCACTATTTTTTTTTTTCAGAATCCCAAATTTTAATCAGTAAAAAGACTAGATTCCTCCAAACGTGAAAGGCGAGCCATTGACAAAAAAAAGAAGCAAACTCCCCACAAAGCCATGATTAAAATCGTATCGTTGTTATGCAGTAGAGAAGGGGAAAAAATCTGGACTGCTCAGTCCTTGTGGCACCAGGACCAAGCTCTTTTTAGGTGCATCACCACGGGGTTGTACTGAACTGGATGTATGGCACAACCACATGCAGATCTCACCTACACGCTTGTCCGGACGACTCCGAGAAGAGCATTTTCACATGTTGTAACATGTTCACGCTTCTTTCACCTGCATTTCGATACCTTGTACCACAAGTAGTGAATTCATTAAATTCACAGAGTACAGTTCCTTTTCCCCTTTTGGCTTTACAATATCACAAAGTTGAACCTGTTAACCTAACGCTGAGAGAGAAAAGCTGTGCTTAAGAAAAAAAATGGTTTTTCAGCTCTTGAGGTCTGTTTTGATGAAGTCCCTTGTGTACAAATATAAATAAATCCATAAAGTAATTTGACTTTTAATTCATACTCGGATTATGGAAATATTTGTATTTTCATGGCTGTTAGACTGAATTACAAAAGGTTTTGAGGGTCCAGTTTTCATTCTTATAAGCAAAAGAAATACAAAATTGATGGCGCCTATGACACAGTGGCTGTATAAGGACTAAGTATTGTGCCCAAACCCAATCTGTTATCTCCTGAAGGCAGAGGGAGACTGAACTTTGGGCTTGATGTTCTCTCATCTCACATTCAGAGTTCCCAGCGTCTCCAGCATGAACAACAAACGCATCGGCTGGGAGTGCTGGGAATGAAGGGAATGTAAAGTCAGGCATTGTTCCCATAGCGGTCAAAAAAAATAAAGAGGACACGAATAAGGAAAGAGTTTATTTCTGCATCTGAAAATAGATGCTTAAAAAGAGATCTGTGTGTCCTGTTTGAAGGTTGGAGAAGATGGTGTGTTCAGGCTTTCTCTGAAAGAAGGAAAAGGCAAGAAGAAAGGGAAAGTTCCTTCCAAACAGCTTTGACATTCTTGAAGCATAAAGGTTTTAGTTCATTTATGGTGTTAAAAACTTCAGTTAGAGTCATCATTTCAGAAAGCAAATCAGAGCAGTAGATGCCAAGGAGATTATTAATAGTAGCTTTTTTTAATATTAAAAAAGGTGAAAGATGGCACATTCTATTGCAGCCTAATAGCATAAACCTGCACCATCTGCAGAAGTTTGACATGGAAGCTTTTACTCTTTTGCTGTACTTCCCAAGAGTTCTGCCAACGTGAGGTCGTAGCTGCAATTTCTTGTTGATGACAGCTTGCTGCAATTATGACAGAAACTCATCATTAGCATCAGCCGTTTCTTACTTTTGAGAAAACGAGCAGCTATTTCATTTGTTTAAAAAAGCCAATCCTGAGAACTAACTCTGTTTTAGGAGTTAAACTGGTGATGGATTTTTCTGAGGGAAGGATCATCTTACGGTTTCTCAAGTTGTGAGTGTTATTGGCTCTATGAAACGTGTCTTTTTTTCTTCTTCTTTTTTATTTTTTATTTTTTTTGTTCCAGAGGAGAAAGGTTGCCAACTGATTAATATTTTAAACATGTAGACAACCTGCAGACCTTGTTCTCAGACTCAGATTTCTCCCTTATCCCCCTCGAAAAATAGTTTCATTGCTAAAAACTCATTGTTAGAATGTAATACTCCCAGGTGAAACATGATTATTTATTCACTTTATTTCACCAAAATTAAGGACAAATAATAGAAAGAGTTCAGCAAACAGTTAAAACAATATCGCATGTAATCTCCGTGGAGTTCGGTTAAGATTTCAGCTTCTTGTTTAAAATTATGTGGGTCAACCTTATGATGTGGGCAATGAATAGGAAAATACATTTCTGTAACTGAATTTTATATGTCTTTACAGAAAATGCTGGTAATGCTTAGTGCGACAAAGTATATAAGATGCCAATGTAAATGTTTGTATGCGCGCAAGGTACTGCAAAGCAAGTTGTATAGCGTGCTTTTGTAAGCTCCTCTGGATAATTTATGGGGATTTGTTTTTATTTATTATTCAGACGAGGATTTAAATATTCCACATTCTCATTTGCAAGTGTAAGCTGAGAAACTGAAAGTTTCTCTGAGTTCGAGATAAGAGAGATAAAGGAGCTGAGAAAGGAACTTTCAATGGCCCCTCCTTCCTGGCCAAGCCCCACATCCATGATGGCTTTTTGTCGACCTCAAATCTCGGTGTGATTTGGCTGCGTGAGGGGCTCGTCACGGCCGCTCTGAAGGCTGGTGCGATGGTGTGGGCTCATGTTACGTCCCAGGACTGCCTCCCTGAATGTCACGAACCAGATTTTAGCACCTGCTTATGTCAGTGCGAATCCAGAGTGCTCCATCAACACCAGATGAGCCACTCCAAAATTGCACCAGCAAAACTGGGAACGCTGGTGTTTAAGCTGAAAAAACCATCTTGATATAGTTTTGCTCTGATAAATTCTGCATTACTGCTCTCCATAGGGTCCCCTTCTCCTCCCATCACATTTATTTTTTCACTGGGGCTACTTTTGGTCTATATCTACATGACCGTTGCACAAAACTTTGGACTACTTTAAATAAGCGCTGAAACCAGCCTTTAATCTTGATCGTTCATTATTATTTTCATTCCCTCCCTCTCATCCCAGGTTTCTTCTGAATTGTATGTTAGACCCTGCTCTTGCATCTGTGAAATGCTGATAGGAAATAACATACAGAGTACAACAGACATGGCAGACACGTACACCCTTTCACGTCAATAGCAGCAGAATAAATTCTGGTTTACAAATCAAAAGGAAATAGATGGTTTCTGCATATTCAGAGTCCTGCCAAAGAGCCACTTGCACTAAATGTGCTGCGCATACTTTACAGGAGATACCTAAGGAAAATGTTTCCTTTGCTAGTGAACGCTAAGTAGATCTATGGTTCAGAAAAGGCAGCATGAAAGATGCTCTTAGTGATAAAGAGCAAAATCCAAACAAATTAGGAAGTGTTCAGATCTATAAAAATATATTTGTGGAAAAACTAGTTCGGCATGTTAGATGTTCTCCATTTCTTTTGGCTTCTTGTGACTCTCATTCTGCCTTTTCCTCCGGCTCCCCAGTGATATTCGGTATCGAGTTGTCAGCTTTCTGCCTCCACTGGGATCAGGGAGCCATTTAGGTGCATTCAACCTGGGCCTACCTGAAATTTTCAGCTGTAACCAAGCTGGATATGTGTTTGTTTTAGTGGTAAAATCTACATCTTAAATATTTGCAGAGATACACTCATCTGTTGTAAAACCACAGATGTGTGTCTCTGCAGATATATATAGTTCAGTGTGATATATGATGTTTTATAATTAAAGTTTTATTGAATTTTAATATAAAAACAAATTCATACATTAAAAATTAAGTAGAGAACAAACATGTGTGGTGTCAGGAGGATACAAGCTGTGGTACAGTAGGACAACAACATCTGACCCATAAAAAACACCCTGCTTTAGTTATAAAATACCTTTGTGGCTAGGAGATTAGTGTGATATATTATTGAGGTTCCAATATTTGGAAAAATAATACCGTTTTGTCACTTCCATTCATGAGTAAAGAAACAGCTTTTGAAGTCCCTTTATTAAACATTCGAAAGCAAATGGACTTAGGCAGACCAAGCATGGTTTCCCAACAAGCACAGTAAGCACTATTTATGTTATATAGTTAATATTTTTGAGCAAACGAAATGGTTTCTTGCAGTGCCCAGTACAGCACGTTCCTTCGGATGCTGGAGTCGCGTGAGAGGAAGATCTGAGTGCTTGAATCGAGAAATAGCGCAGCCTTTGCTTGCGATCCTTACCTGGGCAAATCCTGCAAGGACATCAAGGTAAGTGCTGACGTTGCGTAGAGGAACGTACTCTCCTTAGGGCGTGTGATAAGTGTATCCTACGGAGCCCAGTATGAGCAGGGTTCAGAGTACATTACTAACAAGATTTAATCTTCATGTCACCTTTGGGGGCGTAATTGCAGTATGGAGAAAATGGATGACCCACCCTAGGTCCCAGAGGAAGGTTGTTGGTGACAACAGCGATAACCGGATGACTTCTCTCTGCCAAGTTCAACTTCTCGGCATCACATTGCGCTCCCTTCATCAAAACCATTTTCTCTGTGATAAAAAGCAAACCACAGCATAGGATGTATGCAAATACAGCAGAGAAAATAGTACTGAAATATTTGAATACTTTTGCATAAAGGGGTGATGTGCCTTTGCCTTGAACGCTGTATTCATTTCCATTTCAAAAAAGGTACAGCTGAAATATAAAAAGTTCATAGACAGTTGATGGAAATGATTAGACAGAGGGCTAGGTTTGTGCATGACGAGAGCCTGTCAAGATTGGAAGACGAATTTTGTGGCTAACAAGAATGAAAATGGTAAAGAGGTATCAAATAATGAATAGCACTCAGGAAATTGTTGAGGATACCTTTTTTTCCCCACTTTCTGCCGATGCAAGAATACAGGAACAGCCAAAGGATGTGGCAGGGACCACATCTCGGGCTGGTGACAAGAGACGGACGTTTTGCAGATGGGTTGTAGGATTCTTGAAGAAGAGTTCAAGAAGTTCGGACCGTCACAGGTTTAAAAAAATGAGGAATTAGAGATATTTGCAGTAGATGAGGTAAAGGGACGTGTAATCTTATCTCCTTTAGCCGCTGGGGCTGAGGGAGCTGTTTCCCAGGAGCTGCGCCGTCCCTTTGTGGTGTCTCTTGAATCTTTTCCAAGGCTCTTGGAAGTTGTGGCCAGAGCTGGACGTGCCCCCTACCACCAGCCCTCTTGCCTCCGGCACCACCATCCTGAAAGGAGAAAGCAGGCCCAACTCTATTTAAAAGTTAAATTTTAACTTTTAAATCAGTTCCATAATCCCCTCTGCCTCATCATCTTATTGAGCAAATTCTACAAATCAGGTAACAGCAATATTTGGGAGCATCGCTGATGAACAGACACAAGCGTATCGTGACTGCAGACTCCAGGAATTCAGGGCAAGAGCCTTTCTTAAGGACCGCATACAAGCGCACGTGTGCGCACGCATGCACACGTGCCTGCACGTATACCCTGAACTTAGCGTGACTCTGCGCCTTCCACTTCTAACACACTTCCCCAATTAAGCTATTCAGGGCTCACACTTAAATAGCTGTCCACAGCTGCTGCAAATT
>VZTV01040120.1:11819-26119 GCA_013400875.1 Anhinga rufa | reverse complement strand
CCCGCCGGGAGCCCGACGCGCGAGGGGCGGCACGGCGCGGAGACCCAGCGCTAGCGCCCCGGAGCTGCCGGGCGCTTGGGCACGGGGCGGGCGTCTGGAGCGGCCATCTGCCGCCAGCCGTTCGGAGGGTAGCTGCAGTTACTCTTGCTAGTAAGCCTTTTCTAACTCCATTTCTTCTAACTGCCCGCAATAGGCGGTTCAAACCGGCTCAGTGAAGCAGTCGGTCTTGGGAGCCAAGGGAGCTGTAGTTGTCCTGAGCGTCTCTGCACGAAGCGTCTTGCTTCAGTTAAGTGCATGTGCGAAGAGGTGGAATTTTGGTGCCTGTAATGAACCACTTCTCGTGATCTGCCGGCGTTGTGTTTCTGGCTCGTTGTCCGTGTCTTTATTGCGTAGAAGTTGACTTTATTTACTTGTGGCCATTAATACTTGGAGGACTGTGGCCAAAGGTAACTTTTACATGTTGAGCTTGTTTATAGGCGGGATGGTTGGTCACAGCAAAAGGCGATGGATGCAGCTAGGTGGATCTCGGCTGCTCTGGTCCGGGCTCTGCCCGGAACGGGCTGAGGAACACTTACCCCGTTCTGTTGAATCTGCTCTTTTCTTGGCTAGAGATTGGAATTGATTAAAATACACAAAAATATCAGATTGTAATGCATTACCTAATAAGCCTATTTTCAGCAAGGTTCTTTAAAGAAAAGTTTAAAAAAGTTGGTAACCAGTTCATTTCCTCCATGATGCTTGTAAAAGTGTCATTAACTTGTGGGTTTTTTTTTTAAGAACAGCTTAATGAAGATATCTCCTTATGGTTTATCTATTTCTTAAAGGGATATAACTAACTCTGGAAAACAGTGTTTTATTTTTTTTTTTTTAACTGAAAACTAACTATTTTTATACTTGTACTACCTTAAGCTGCCTAATGGCATTCAAACACTAAATAATAGAGAGCTCTCCCGGTCAGTCTTAACAGCGATTTTTTTTAAAGTGCATTTTCTTCAGTATTAATTAAACAGACTTATTCTAAAAGCATGCGAACAAATAGCCTTACAGGAAAAGGGAAGAGAGATTTATGAATGGAGATGTGACCGTCGCTGATTATTTCCAGGATAAATCTGGTTCAAAAAAATAAAGTCTTTTTAAAAAAGGAGGGGAAAAAAAACCAAACCTTTGAAGCGCTAGCTCTCCTGGTAGAAACGCCATTTTTTGTGGAGTTACTGTGAGTGACATTGCCCTGATTTTTAGGTGGCGCTCAGCGAGTCGTGCTGCAGTGGCGTTACACAAGCTGCCGACGCTGTAACAAACCATCGTGCCTTGGAAGCGTTGGTAGAACAGACTCGCCTCTCCTGCTGACAGAGCTAGTTTTAAGCCGCAGAACTGTCTCAGGCTGAGCAGAGCCCTGGCTAAGGTGGAGCAGCGTACTGTAGGCCTTGCCTTTCTAGGCGGCGCTCTGAGAGTTGTATACGGATCTCCATTAGGAGTGTGATCTCACGCTATATAAGGCTAATATCAACTGCCATGTTTTGTTGTGCATAGTCTAAAGGATGGTGGATAAGCGTGCTGTGTGTTAAAATGGTCCTGTAAAAGCTTACAATTTCAGCTTGGTTCAGTAGGCTAACTACGAATTTTCCCCTTCACCTTCGTTTTTGTTCTGTAATTCCCCTGTTCCTTTATCTCCAGTGTCCAAAGTAGAGGGCTGTGGACTGACTCAGTTGTACAGCCGCTGTCTAACTTGGGAATTTAATATGAAGGATTTTGCTGTTCTTTTTAAAACAGCTGCCTACAAATGACACTTCAGATGGTTTTGTTTTGGTTTTTTTTGTTGTTTGTTTTTCTGTATACTCTGAAACAGCTTAACAGCAACATAACAACTGCATTCTCATCAATTAGACTGCTGTTAGTTAAGGTACATCTTGTGTGTGCTTGTAAGCATGCTTATTTCAGAATCTCTTTGGTCAGAGAGGATCCCTAGTTAGCGTTACAAAAATGAATTCTTGTTCTCTTGGTCTGGACGTGCTGTGTGTTGTCAGCCAGCAGGCCGCTGTCTCTCTTCCGTGTGTTTAATAAAACCCAAAGCAAAATCCTGCGTTCGTGAGCTTCTAGAAACAGGATGTGCCTCTTCAAACTGTCTCGCAAACGGAAGTTGCGCAACTTACTCTTCACTAGTCATCTCCCTGACTTGGAGAAAGCAGCACACATCTCCATTAGGTAACTTTTATTTCTAGGGCTAGAACGACGTCTTTCCCTTGCTTGAGCAGTCTGTCCACATCTTTAAATAACTGCCTGCACTAACAGCCTGCTGAAGCAAAACTAGCTTATTCTAGAGTTGGGGTTGTTTTGTTTTGTTTTGTTTTTTATTTTGAATGGGGAGGAGGATGGGGAAAAATATGTCTGCATCTTGGAAACTTCCTGTAAAACAAAATTATTAAAATTCTTTTTACAGTGGCAACCTCTGAGATTTTCCCTCTCTGTCCCAAATAAGTGGTACTGTAGGTGTTAATAATGGGACTTCTTAAGGAATTTGGGGTACACGGAGATGAGGAATGTTAAGATAGCACATGAAGGTGCAGAATGAATTGCTCAACTACAGCTAGCATAGCGGAGAATTTTTGAAGCTGACCTTGGAGAAGTTTCTTTAAAATATTTGGCGTTTCTAGTTTAGTCAAACTCCTGTCTGTAAGTACCATAATAAGTACCATAAATGAGTTCTACCCTTTTTAAGTGAAAAAGCTGGAATTCTTGCCTGATGACTCAAGGAATTGAACAAAGGGGAGCAGGTATAAAACTCGGGTCTTAAGTTGCTTTTCAGGTTATAATCCTTACTCATTCTTTATTTGCAATGTGGCAATAAGGAACTGAATTAAAATGAGTTTATACCTGTTTTATCACTGCAAAGCTAAAAACTGATATTCAGCGTGTGCAAACAATGGATTTAGACCAGGAAACGCTCTTGTTCAGTCTTGCAGAGGGAGGGAAACACAATTGCATATGCAGTGCTACAATTGTCAAGATATATCACGCTTCAGGTTTCTGGCTCTCGCTTGTCAGGTGACAGGGTGCAGCTCTAGCAAGGATACGTATGGGCTTCTGATCTTCATTTCCAGCTACTTTGGTGAGGTAAAAGCTAAGAGGTGACTGTCGGTAGAGAGCTTAAGTGTTTTGGATATACTCAAAGATCCCAGATCTAGGAAGATGTAAACTCCTGTTTCACTGAACTTTGTTTTCCTGTCAAGCTCAGGGCTCACTACTTCTCCTGAAAGAATAGGCTAATACACACGCCCTCGCGCAAAGCACCACAGAACTTGGCATGCTTACCCTAATGGCCTGCACCCCTGAGAGGCAGCGAGAAGGGGTACGTCTGATGTGTGCAAATGCTGGTACATCCTAACATTAAATACAAATGTAATGATGTGTTTGGCTGACAAATTACTGTTAGTGGAATGGCACTCGGTATGGTCGCACACCTACCTTGTTCAATATTCCAGTGATCTACAACACCTAGCAAATTCTTGTTCCTTTTTGCGGCACTCATCCCTTCAGGATTGTGATATTACAGCTGGAGTTTCAGCACATGCATCACCTGTGCTGTAGGATTGCATACGCTTTCCTGCCATGATAACCAAAAAATGTTCTTATGCTTTGTTAGAATTCATTTGCTTGTACAAAATTTCAGTTTCCTGGCAGAGGCCGTGATTGGCCTTTTGTGTTTTCTTTTGTTTTTTCTTTTTTCCTTCCCCAAATTGATTACAATCTATTTGCAAATTGGTGGTTTAGCTGCAACAAATGTTTAGTATTATAATTCTTGCCTTGAAGACTCATCCAGGCATGTAAATAAATACAAATTCTACTTTCTGTAATTGTTATTTGTGCCTTTCCTTATCTTGTAGCTTCCTGCTTACCGAAAGATGTCAGCAATTGGAGTAGTGTCCTCCTGTTCCTGTCTCCGTCCTGGCGTATGGCTGCTGAAACCAGGAATGCAGATGAGCTCCTTTGGCTTACACACAGCGGCCAGGTGTGCTGCCAAGGATTATTATGAAGTACTTGTGCTGGGTGGAGGCACTGGTGGAATCACCATGAGTGCTCGGATGAAGAGGAAAGTGGGGGCAGAAAATGTGGCTGTTGTTGAGCCAAGTCAGGTAAGTCTTCCCCTGATGTAAATCATCAAAAAGAATAAGCATTTTACATATGTGACCAGATTGGTCTGATTCTCATCCTTCTTCATCCTCACATGTGTTTAACTGTGGAGAGGAAGCCGACTAACCATCTTTTAGAAGGCTTTGCATGAAATTTGTTGCTCTGTGACAGAGATGCATGCTTCCCTCTAGCTTTGTCATGCAAAACTCTTGATTATTTACACAGCTTCTTTTGTTAAGAATAATACAATGTTAAGAGCACATTGCTTCCTGTTTGGGCTGATATGCCTTCATCTTAAAGTCCCTTTAAACAGTTCTTAAATCTCCATTTGAACATTTCTTTCAGACTCATTACTATCAGCCACTGTGGACCCTGGTTGGCGGTGGTGCAAAGCAGCTGGCAGCTTCTGCACGCCCAACAAGAAGCGTAATGCCTAAAGGTGTTGAGTGGATCAAATCTCAAGTTACAGCATTGGATCCAGATAAGAACTGTGTCTGGCTGGAGAATGATATCAAGGTAATAATGTAAAAGGAAAAAAAAAAAAGCTATTCCTAGTCTCTTATTCAATGTCATGAGTTGTCTGTCCACCTCCCGCAGATCCCCTTGGAACTCCTATTGAGCAAGACCTTCCTCCAGCATCTAGGAGGCCAGGAAACTCCACTTAGTCTTATGAGAAGTACTTGATCCTAAAATCTGTTTCTAAAAAAATTGTTGTAGATAACTAGGTTAGAATAATACAGCTTAAAATGTCATTATCATAAGTCTTTTCCCTGTTTATAGTGAACTGAACACAAAAAATAAAATATATTTTGCTCCAAACACTTGGATTTATGTTTAGCAAAGGCTGTGTCTATAACTCGTAATGCAGTTAGCATTTTAACTGTAAAATATTCTTAGAGCTTAACATTTACTTTACTAATGCTCCCTATATCTCCTTCCCTTATGACTCTGTTGCTGTCAGATAACTCAAATTTGCTTTGAGGAAATGTTTTGGTTTTTGTCTAACTTTTTTTTTTTCTACCCCTTACACAACAGATATCTTACAAGTATCTGATAATTGCCCTTGGGATTAGTCTGCATTATGAAAAGGTATTTGTTTTACAGTAATCATATTTTTACTAGTTTTAATGGCATCCTATACCCTTATGATTTACTTAAGTAAATGGCTTTCCAGTACCCTTTTTTTTCTGCAAGATATTGAATGCCAATATGAATTAAAGAGCCAGAAGATAGTCTAATGACTTCAGTCCTTCCACAGATTTCTATGTAATAACACAAATTACCCTTGGGAAGGTTTCTTAAGACAGCTTTGTTGCACCTCTATGGCAATATCAGCCGATGGGGCAGCAAGGTAAATCTAGAACTTAAAGGCAGTCTGTAATAATAAGGTATGCTGACTTTAGTCTGAAGCACCTCTAATGTGAACAGAAGCGAAGAACACACAGCAGTCAGTAAAATCTGTCCTGCAGAATTAATGTGACCTGCCCTCACCTTTCTTAAAGGACGCACTTCAAAAGGAGCCAGCTGAGTTACCCGGCTTGTGTCTAAATAGGCCCTGGGGCCCTTCCTATCTGTGAAGGTTCCTGTAGGCTTTATACAGTGGCACTCAGAGGAAGGTGTTAATACCATTGTATGGTGCAAGAATGACCATAGCGATTTGTAGGAGGAAAACACAAAGGCAAGATGTTATGAGCAATTTGACTCCAGTGGTTTTAACCTGACCTGAATATGATGTAGTACCTGATAATATATTTAGGAGCTATTCAAAGAGATGCTCAAGGCATGCATAAAGCAAGAGCTAGTCCTAGTTAACTATAGTCACACCAGATAAATTCTGGTGATGAGGTCAGTGGAATGAGGAATTGCAGTGTTTGGGGACCCCCTCGGTCTTCATATGCCTGCAGCATAAGCTGAGACAACCGAAGTCAGTATTCAGTAGTAGAAGCCATGTAATACAGTTAATCACTATTAGAGAGTATCTGTCGTGAATAAAATTCATAGTAGCCAATTTATATGGCTTTAAAATGAAAGTGGCCAGTTTAAAAAGAGGTGTGGTTTCTCTTATTTGTCTTCACCAACAGCCTACTTCCTGGTATAGACTGTAACGTCCCAAACACATTGCAGTGCCTGTAACATGACTCGGTTTTCTCACAGGATTTCTGCAATCCATTATTTTGAAATGGGGCCAACTCCTTCCTTTTCTCACAAGCAGATGGTCAGGCATAGTAGGAGTAGTAGGGAAATAACTATTGGAGATGAGTTAGAACAACATAACCCTAGGAAATACAGGTATCTGCAGCTGACTACTGAAAAGTTTCACTTACCTTTTAAATTTTCAGAACGCTTGTTTGTTTGTTTTACATGATTTTTACTTATGATGATGTGGCAGTGACTTGGTATATTCTTACTCTGAATTTCATGCACTAGTTTACAAAAACTTGGGTCTGGGCCTGCACTGAACACTTATGCTACAACTGTTGCAGACCAGAGTCATTTCGGTAAATGCTACATCTATTAAATCGTATAATGGAAATATCTGTTTGAAAATAAGCCTACCTTGTAATATCAAAAACACCAACTAGCAAGTATGTATGGGCTTTCTTTTTGCTGGAGGCTTCTTAAATAGCTATTTATCGAGTCTGCATTTAATACTAGGCAATGATGACAAAATTTTTGCCATCTGTACTTTAAACCTTAATTTCTTTTTCTTAGATCAAAGGCTTGCCTGAGGGTTTTCAATACCCTAAAATAGGTTCCAATTATTCAGTTCATACGGTAGAGAAAACATGGAAAGCTCTGCAAGATTTCAAGGAAGGAAATGCTATCTTCACTTTTCCAAACACTCCAGTGAAGTGTGCAGGGGCTCCTCAGAAGATCATGTATTTATCCGATGCCTACTGGAGGAAAGTAAGTATGCTACTGTCTCTGCCAGTGCTTGTTCCCACCGTTGGAAGGAGGGTTTGTTCTGAGGGGTTCATATTTAAAACAAATAAAAACCACATGAGAGGAATGTGACTCAGGATTATTAAATTAAAGTGACTGAGTTGCTTTTTCTATTATTAATGTATAATAAATGAAGCTAACTGAATCGTACATAAATATTTAGCATATATTTAATACTGGAGAAACTTGTAGAATTCAGAATCCAGAAGGAAAGAACTGCTTACCCTGTTTCTGGTGAGCTAAATGAACTAAAATAATGCTGGCTAGAATTAAGTAATTCTTGTTACTTTAAGTACTTAATACCTGTTGCCATTTGTCTTTCTGCTAGTCTGAAAAGTGGCTCTGCTTGCTCCTTGTGGCACGCTGCCTCGGCATCAGGAGGAGTCTTAGCCAGGCTGTTAAAGCAAGCCTGGAAACAAAAGACAACTTCAAGTGGAAGTGTCAGGCTTCATATGTGCTTAAGTTTCATGAGCTATCTACTGGGCAAGTATCTGAATAATGCATAGAACCGCAGGTTTCAGAAAGCTATATAATGCTAAGCTGCTACAAGTGCTTAACCTGCATACAGCAATTCCTCAGTGAACTGCAGCTACCTCTTCTCACTAGCAATTTGGGGCAGGGGGGCGTCTTCAGTATCACAGTCAGAAAGATTATCTTGTCTAGCTTCTAACGTAGTGTGAAATAGCTGTATCTTGAGAGTTCTGATGTTAATACTTCATTAAGAATTGAACTGCATTAATAGTTCCGTCAGCTTTTCAGTAGTGCTGCATAGTTCTTTTGTGTCTGCTAGTTTGTCAGTTTCTTAATAGAAAAGGCTAATCTGATCTCTCTGCAGACAGGAAAACGTTCCAAAGCAAACATCATGTTCAACACTTCACTTGGTGTCATCTTTGGTGTTAAGAAGTATGCTGATGCATTGCTTGAAATAATAAAGGAGAGGAATATTGCTGTTAACTATAAGCGCAACCTTGTAGAAGTTCGCGCAGACAAGCAGGAAGCTGTGTTTGAGAACTTGGAGAAACCCGGAGAGACTGAAGTTCATAAGGTCAGGAGCTTTCAGACCTCTAGTTTGGTCCTATTTCTTGTGTACTGTAACAGAACTGCCACACTATAACAACATAATGACTGCTTCATTGTATACTGCCATTACCTCCTGAAAGTACCATCTCTAGCTTTAGGAGACTAAAAAACTTGAAACTAAGGTGGAGAGAAGAGAGGAAAAAAAAATTTCATAAACTATGCCTGGAATCCTGTATGCCTTGTTAGTGTAACTTGTGAATGTCTCAGATGTATATGGAGGAAGGCAGGTTGCTATTATGCCAGCCTAAATGGAGTGGCCTGACAAGTTTCATGTTAATAAAAGGATGCACTTCAAATTTGAGAGCAAATTTTCATTCTATATATTTGTGGTTTGTTTTTTTTTTTAAATAAAAAAATCAACAAACCAACCAACCAGAAAACCCTTCCCCACACTGCCCTTATTGCCTTGTATCAACACGGGTATGATTTGCTCTGATAAACTCGCCATTGAGTGCCTTTTCTTTCTGTCTAGTATGAAATGCTTCATGTCACCCCCCCCATGGGGCCACCTGCCGTACTCATCAACAGTCCTGTCTCGGATGCAATTGGCTGGGTGGATCTAGATAAAGAAACTCTACAACATAAAAAGTACCCTAATGTATTTGGTATTGGAGACTGCACCAACCTTCCGACATCAAAAACTGCTGCAGCTGTCGGTAAAGTTGCATGTGTGTGTTTGTGTCTGTAATGAAAAGTGTGGGAGTGACAGAAAGCTGTTTGGTTTGTTGCTCCTGAGATATTGACTTCTATTATTTCCAGCTTTCCAAAAGACCTAACTCTCCTGGGCCAACTAATTAGCTACAGACCACATTGATGCCATTAACCCAAGAGTTCTCTTGTTCCAAATGCCTCGCAGATGAGCTAATTCTATTCTCTGTGTTCACAGAATGGCATAAAACAAGTGCACTAGTCTTGCATGCCATCATCATTCAGTAACAAAACCTCCTGCTCTATCTTAGCAGCTCATGCGTATGTGTCAGCTAACTGATAAGTCACTATTGAAGAATCAGACGTTCTGTACTTGTAGCCACAGGGTCCAACAGAAAAACACTTCAGGCGTATGGTATCACAACTAAAAAAAAAAAGCAAGTAAGAAGGTGGAAAAAAAGGCTATATAGTATGTTATTGGTGTAATGCGGAGAGTGGTACAGTCAGCTATTCCAGCAAAGGGGTCTAGAATACTTCCCTTACAGCACTGAAAGTGAAACAGAACTTCAGCGTGTCAGCATCTGTGCTTGGGCAGACTGAACAAGTATAATGTAGCATAGGAGAGTGGGCATAGGTTAAAACCACACGGCTCAAGTTTCAGAAAGCTTTAGCATGTTGGCAACAGTGAGGCCAAAGCATTAGTCCAAATACTTTTTTTTTTTTCTTACCTGGGACTGTAAACTTCCCAAATAGATTTGACATGTAAGTTCAATTACAGCTGAATTGTCCCACAAAACGCCCAGCTAGTAGTGTTGCTCTAGTAATGACAACAATTGTGGCCTGAAACAAAGCCTTAATACACTTTTTTTTTTCCTTCTTTCCTATGTAGCTGCCCAGTCTGGAGTGCTTGATAGAACTATTTCCTTGGTAATGAAGAACCAGTTGCCAACTAAAAAGGTATGTACAAATCTTGTCTTAGGGAAAAATTATCTTGAATATTTTCTCCATTCCTAAGCAGGAAGTCTTGCAAGAAGCCAAACCGTGTGAACCGGAAGGCAGGAAGGGTTTTGCATCCGCAGTCGGGGTGCAAAATGGCTAAATACTGTATGTCATAATAGTAATTTAGTTGCACAATTCATATTCTTGATACTGCCATTAAAGGTATTACCTAATTCCTTGACTTCTGAGTTAAAAGAAGTTGAAATGCTGATGAGTCTCGGTTCTTCACCAATGCAAGTGCCTTATTCGGAGTAAAACTGTTGCCTAGTATAACCCCTACTCCAAGCAAGCCCTTGCAAACTTTACATATCCGTACGATGTTAAACTTGCCTCCCTGGTACAGACCATGATCTTTTAAGAAGTGAAGGGTTTGTACTACAGATGTTAAGCCTTCAACTGTGTTCAAGTTTCTCTTTGAGACTTGGCTTCCATTTTAGATATGGCTTCTGAATTAATATTCCTTGGGGCACTAACCTGAATGTCATCATCCATATTCCTGCAATCCTCTGGAGATTCTTACAACTATATTCAAGATCCTGTTTCTGTACTGTCTGTTAAAGCTAGCACCAGCTCTCATCCTGTTCTGCTGGTCACCTATTCTGCTGGTTACAATAATAACCAGCAATTAATGACACAAAGCCCTATTGTTCTAGGTTAGTGCCAATTTAAGCAATGTTAAGCAAATCTACAGTCTACACTAGAAATAAAATGGCTTAGTATTATGATTATTACACTGTAATTGGCTTAGCAGCCTTCCAAAGTTGCTGGTATTAGCGCTATAAATGCAGAAACCTCCTAGTAATTTATTTTGAAATAGAAATGTTAACAATATGGCTTATAATACCTCAGCATTTAGACTTTGCTCAGATTAATGAAAAGGGGGTGTTCTTCATTGCAGTATGATGGATATACTTCCTGCCCGCTAGTAACAGGCTACAACAAGGTGATTCTAGCAGAATTTGACTACAATGGTCAGCCTTTGGAGACCTTTCCCATTGACCAGAGTAAGGAGAGAATAACCATGTACCATATGAAAGCTGATATGATGCCTTTCCTCTATTGGAATGCACTACTTAAGTAAGTATTTACATTCTGAGCAGGTAGAGCCGCTGTGATCATTCAGAAGAAAGCCAGGTCCAGATACCTGTTCTGGCTTAGTTCCTTAGTAGAACAGAAGGAAACGAGGTATATCCTTAGTCATGAGCTTTCTGAGGACTCTGGGCACTGTGCCAGTAACAGGCGTTTGCTGGAGCAGAACAGGGTTGAAAGACACAGAAGGGCACCCCTTTGCCTAGCTGAAAACCTCCCTGAAGTAAAGGTGATTCTCCAAAACAAACCCCCAACACTCAACTCTTAGCAAGTATGGTATCTTATGGGAGTAGCACAGAGAACACTGCCCCCAACCCCTACTGTGATAGTACGTACATAAAACTTGATGAAACAACTTTCTCCATTTCTAGGGGATACTGGGGAGGACCAGCTCCTGTCAGGAAGCTAATGCATCTGGGCTTGAAGTAACTGCTTGTGCTCAGTGTTGGCCAAACCCTTGTGGAGAAAAAGGACTAGTCTCACAATGGATCAATCCCTATCTTCCCTCTTGGACAACTGCCTATTAGACTGGTTTTTGGTTGGTTGGTTGTTTTTTTTAATCAAATTTTTGTCATAAATTCACTTCTCCCCCTACTTTATCGGGAAAAAGCCTTTGTATGCTTTTCCACTGCTCTTCTATGTAAACCAAGGCCTTAAACTACTTCTGTACATACACAGGAATCTGAACCTAAGTGTGAACTTGCCTTAAGCTACAAAACACTACTGAAGTCTTTTAGAGCAATCAAAAATTTTAAAGCTGTTGTATATGTAAGAATTTTTCCAGCTCTGAACTGAGTTTTCTGCTGATCAATGCGTGCACTGGATTTAAGAGAATACTTCAATGCTAGTAAAATAGCCTGAAACCACCCTATTAATCTCATTTTTGAAGAGCAAAATCCATCCTAATTTCTTCATCAAGAAGCATAGTTGTTGCCTAATTAGACAGATTACAGAAATCCATGCAGGTTACAGAAAGGAAAGAACTCAAAGCAGTGTGTGTATATACACACACACTCTCTCTGCTGGGAGAGTTGTGCCACTTCAGTTCAGCTATAGCATTTACTCTCCCAGGTTAAGAACATAGCGAAAAGAATTCCCAACAGCCTGGAGCTTGGGAGAAAACTGAGATCATCTGAGGCCACATTAAGCATACATTAAGATGACAGACAAGGGAAGGGGGAAGTGCTTTTTAATCATGACCATATGTAACTCAGTTTCAAGGGAAGATTTAACAAAGTCAAATTTCAGGGTTGAGTCTTCACAGAAGCTGGAACTTAAGTGGCGGTCAGGTAGGCAGCGCAGAGCAAACAGGAATCATCTTCACTCACAAGAATCAGCAGCAGCTTACTTCTAAACAGAAAGATACCCATGAGCATATCTTAAGTTATAGCTTCATGCTTTTTTAACATAGCCTCTGGAAGGGTTGCCTTTGAGTTGCAATTACAAGCATGAACACGTACCTGTATGTTAAGTAATTCTTCAATCTTATTCTGGATCTGTCCATACACATCATTAAACAGCTCCTCCTTTGATTTTGTTCCATTCAAGTGCACTTAAAATAAGAAAGTAAAATGAGAGCGCTATAACTGAATGCTTTGGTAAGCCTGCCAGATCATAATTTAAAAAGCATGCACTTGACTTTATCAGAGAAATACACTCCATCCACCTGCTTCAACTCCTCTCATGCATTTAACCAGTACATATATCCCAGGTTTGAAAGGCATTCTCGCATAATCTTTCAAAAGTGCTTTTGTCATTAAAGACTTACCTACATCAACTCCAAGATCTTCCATTATCTTCCTGTGCTTTATGTACATAGGCCAAACGTGGCCATCAAACAATCCAGGTGGGTCTGGTACAGTGTAATTCCTTGAACTATAAATTAGGACATTGTTATTCAAGAGTAGTCTAATTGCAGTTTAGGGAGATGACAGTTTGTTCAATTTGTCTACAGGCTAGCCTGACCCTCTTGCCTCCAATGTAGTTTCAAGTGTCAGTAGTATTTGGCCTAAGGTGCAAGCAAAAATATACCCCAAAAAAGTTGTAATTTGATGTGCAGGTCCAAAGTGTTTTAAGATGCAAAAAGGATTCCTAAGACAGACTGATCTTAACATTGATGAATAGCCTGCTCTTAAAGCTTTAGCAGAACTTTAGGTAAAATAGCTGTCTGCTTATTCCTCTGAAATTTAACTTTTTCAAGTTTAGCACATTTAATTTGCATTAAGAACCATGTATGTGTATAGCAATACAGCCAAATATAAAACCCCAGGATAGTTCAGGACCTGGGAACCGTATCGTTGGAAAACCAGAAAGGGAGAAAGCCTACTGAAAGGTCTGTGTTGAAACCGAACATTTGTCTCACGCAGTAGTTTGGTGGGAAGCTTTTGGGTTTGGTGAAGGAAGCTACAGTCTCCTAACACCACAGCTACACTAATGTTATCCTTTCTTATCTAAAAGCTTTAGAGGAACAGTCTTGAATGGAGTAAGATATTATTGGGCTAGAAGGATAAACTTACCTTCTTCTCCTTTTACACTCTTCGTATGGAATGGAAAGAAAGTACCGATGGTGGAACACGTCAATCAGTGGCCTGAAAGACAGATGCTTGGTTACAGCTAGGCTGTTTGATTAGTAGCAAAAAAAAGGAAAAGTAAAACTGCATCCATTTCCTGTATCTAGAGCCATCTTCAGGCTTTTGACACCTAAACTCACTAGTAGTCAATACCAGCTACTAACTCTTGGTTTAGAAGAGGTATTTTATTCCCTTGGAGTTTGCCAATCATGTAAAAATCAAAATACATTAATTCACATTTGATTACCTGTAGGTGTAAAGTAGGAAGCCTTCGACAATAAGAATGTGGATTGCTTCATCTCCTCCCTCCTTATCTTCTAAGATCTGGGCATCCAGCGAGTTGTTGATCCCATGAGAACGTTCAAACTTGATTGGGTTTTTTATCCAAGCATTTATGGTACTCATCATGGCTTCCATATCTAATGCACTAATCACTAAGACAAAACAGACAACTGTCATTAAGTGGTAATTAAGTATCACCCAGTAAGAGAGTCAGCACAAAAGCAGCGCACGTAAATGATCAAGATACTCAAAGTTTTTGAGTTACACTTTGAGAACGCTGTAGCAAAGCCTTACCATCATACTGTTTAAACCCATCTTCAACTTCTATTTCATCTTGGGGCTGAAACAGCGATAAGAAAAAAAAAAAAAAAAAGCTTGGTCAGCACAGCTACTGGGAACCTCGATACCCATTGCAAAGCAAGGTTCAAGATCCGAACCCCGAAGCTACAAAGACGAATCTTGACCCTCCACCAGGTTTCTCTACGTGCAGATAACAGGCAGCAGTGACGCGGCTCCGATAAAGGAGCCTGCTCCTCTATCTGCCCCCCGGCACGAGCGCGG
>VZTV01040120.1:0-10577 GCA_013400875.1 Anhinga rufa | reverse complement strand
TTTTTTAATATGAGTTTATTCTTAATAACACTAAATTGCCTCATGCACAAGCTAGTAACTCAGTTCAACGTGCTTACAGTACCAGCGGTTGGCGTGTTGCCAACCGTTCAGTTTGCTTCTCATCTTCCCGTGAGTTTTACTAATTTTCTTCTGGTAAGACTCCAGGCAAATCTCAGCTGATTTCTCTCGCAGTTATTTTCAACTTCCAGAGAGAACACCCAGTTCGGTCCCTTGGCTGTTCCCTTTTTTGGCGGACAGACAGTTAGTTAAAAATGCATTTTTTTTTTCCATTTTGTGACAAGCTCATTTCCACTTCCAAATACAGGAACTGCCTTGGTGGGTGGGTGGTCGTTTTAGCATGCGTGTCTACTTAGCTTTTAAAAGGAGAAACTTCAAATTTCCTCAGAGACTACACCCAAATTCCTTAGATTAACAATACCAACGCTCCTAGATTAATGGAGGTCTCAGATAAAACCCTATCTCGGCTTTCTGTGGAGCTGCAGGATGGCAGAAGGCCAATATATAATCATAACATATAATAGTGTTATTATGTAGCTTGAGGACCACATCTCAAAATAAACCTGTACTTATGTTAGTAATATCTAATAGCATCTCAGGATGCTATTTCCAATAGCTCAAGCTCACTCTACAGCAGGATTTCAGCTCTTTGGCTCCAAGATTCTTCCAAAGTCTTTGTAATTTATTATTTTTTACTCTTCACCTTTCACCAAGCAAGATGCGGTCTTGGAGTTTTTCAAAACTACTTTTTGGTCTAGAAATACAATTTCCGCTCCTTTTGACCATACCTTGCCATTCCAATATGTAAACGTACAACTGTTGCAGGATTTTAACATGATGTAAATATCAAATGAGCAAAGCAAGGATAGTGAACAAATGAAAAGCACAGCAGTTTTTAGAAGGGCGGTTAGGCTGAAATATGCTTCTGTCACATCAATTCAGTACTGGCAGAGCTGGGATGAAAGTGGCAACAACTGGACTCAGAAGTTACCACAATTCATCAACTCAGTTGGGGCAGGGTGACGGTAGCCTGCGTCTGATGTGTAATAATATGTGCTAACTTTACACTCACTGTCTTTAACAGCTCAGAGTCAAGGGTTTGTCGTGATCAGACCTTGAGTCTAAAGGCCAGTTGTGAAGAATAGGTATGTTTAGTGGGTGCTATTTAGCAATATTACCGTGCATCTCTCTTGTCTATGGAAAGGGAGGATTTTTTTGGTTTGATTTGGGCAAGCATTCTCTACTTCATATAGAATTGATATTTTGTAAGTAAAATACAAGAATATTTTGAACACTTTTAAATACACAGCAATGATCAAACAAATTGAGTGTTATGCTCAGTAAAGTATATCTAAATATTCAGAAAGCTCTCAGGCGGTTTAAGGCTACAGACTCCAGAAAGGCTGCGCATCCTGCCCATCGCATTCAACATCCGTGTCTGCGCGTGCTAGCCATTTCCCTGGCCCTTTGTCTCTGTCTCCTTGATGATACTGCTGCTATGGTGAAAAATAGAGAGAAAGAACAACAGGATATTGTCCAGTTCTGGTCTGTGTGCCAACAATGACAAAATGTTGTTTTCTCCTCGGTTTGGGGATTCTTGTTGGCTTTTATTAGTCCTGGGTGAGCCTGGGCACATTAAGATGTTTTTTAAATTCTTCCAGTTAGTGTGGAAACCTTGAGTCTCTGGGAGGAAAGTGATGTCCTGTGCCCTGGCACAGACATTCCTGTCCTGGAGGATGATACTCTGACTCATGCAGAGGAAAAGAAGAGTTCTGTTGTAAAACACAACAGGAAGGCGTCCAGCACTGCTGTGTGCCAGGAGGACACCTGCAGGGCTGCCGCAGGGGTGGAAGTGAGCCACAGGCTGTATGGATAGTGCTGAGAAAACTGCATGGCGGCACAAATCTGACGCCAAAATAAGGCGCTGGTTTTGGTTTCCGTTCTGCTTTCTGATACCTGTAGGTAAGCGTGAAGTGCGCAACAGACTTCTGCAGCACCTTACAGAGTGAAGGAACCGTCACAGGGTATGGGATCACAGCGAAGCATTCTTGCTTAGCAATCAGGATTAACTATAACCCAGGGATATGAACTGTAAACGCGCTGGAGCTGCCAAGACAGGAGCTGGCTGCATGCCAGCACTTGAATGAGGACGTACCATCCCATCGGGACTCCCTGGGAGCAGCAGGTAACACCCAGGTACGCACGGCGCCCCACGGAGATAGACGGCCAAATGCTGGGGGGTACGGCGGGAGGAGACTGGGCGTTCAACTGTTATTTTGGGCTGGGGATGTTTCTGTATCTAATGTGATGATTGTCTCAGTCAGTCCACTTTCAAAATAGGTTATTAGTGTACACTGACACACTTTATGATTTTTAAGAAAACCTTAGCTTTGATACAGTCTCCTTAACATGAAATAAACCCAAAAAATCTGCAATTAATGTCAAGTGTAGGCAGAAGCTTCGGCTTGTGCATGTTCTTATGGTTGTGTGGGCCACCATCCCTTCTTTGCTGTACCCAAACAAGGCATCAGTGGTGATAAAGACTGTTGTGAAAGGATGAAGTGAGGTGAAAAATTATAATTGAGCCAGATAATGAGTTGTATTAAAACCAGCAAGGATAAAATGCAATAATATATGATACTTCCTGCATCCTATCATATAGGCCACCTAAATAAAGCTGATGCAATCATAACAAATGCTTTGAAAGATAAATAGCAGAAATTTAAAAGATCTGCTTGAAGTGTAAGGAGTGATGAAGTGTAACAAAACCACAAAGGTGAAAGAAATAAATGTGCTAATTACATAATTGTGGGACTACATAAGGACTGCCTGTGAAGGGGCAAGCTTACCCTGTTTGGTGTGAAGGTTTCAGTGGGGTTCAGAAAGGCTGAACTGATGAAGCTGTGACTTCTGTTAAACTGTAAGCTTCAAAAAAGTTCTCTGCTTTATAAATTAGCATGTTATAATATTGTTTTAATGATCTGAGGTATGGAAAAGTTGATATGAAAGGCTGTTTCATAGCTTTGGGTTTGATTTGAAGGAAGATATTTTTAAAAAAATCAGTTACCACTAAAAACTTGAGTTTTATCATAGCTTCAGGGCACTTAAAGTCAGTGAGTGTTCTGGCTCTGTCTCCAGGAGTGCTGCGTTAATAGTTTTATACGTTCTGGGAAGCTCTAGGCTCTGACTGATGAATAGTTTCTGTTGCTGATATGTAAAGCTCTTTTTTTTTTTTTTTTTTTCCCCCCCTCTTTTAAGGGTTTTTTGGAGTTGTAGAATACTCCTTACTTTGAGCTTTTCTATGTCGAAGAAAAGTAACTATATCAGATGTAAGAAGGCAACTTTCTTTTGCACCTGTTTGTAAATGTTAAGCATTCAATCTGTTGTGCTCCAAAGCTGTTTTCTTTCAAAATATTAAATAGTTTGCAAGTGTTGGCTAGCTCTGCTTATAGTCAGATCACAGACTGTTAAACAAGACCTGACTTAATTCTAGCACTGCTTTTATTGCACTTCCGTAAAGAAACCAGAACGTACGCTACTGTCTGTCTGGGAGTAAATGTGCAGAGTTCTTAACCCTGATTTCTGACATGAACACACTGATCTTTAAATCAATACTGCTCTTCTGTCCAGATATGTTTAAGAATTTTACAGTCTTGTTTTAGTCTTCTGCAATGCCTATGGCTCAATAACTGTTACAAGACTTTGATATATTTTAGTATAAACTTAAATAATAATATCTTTGCAGGTGGACTCGTCAGATGCTTTCTGTGATCGTTACCAGTGAATCTGCACAAGCAATTTCTTCCTAAACACACTTTAGGAACTGCATCTTGGTCCTCAGACTGCTTTAACTCGTAGAGAAATAATTATACTTAACGAGACCTTACTTCCTACTGAAAACTATAATGACTGAATTCCTGGTTTGTTTTAATTGGTGCAATGGTGAACAGCCCCAGCCGGTAGGTGGCTGCACAACTGCCGTTCTTTATCAGATTTGAAATTCTGTCTTTCGGTTATGTGGAAAACACTTTAATCGTCACGTTGTTTTGATTAGTTTGGGTTTAAATAATGCAAAAGCTAAAACCAGACCTGTTAAACTATGTATGTTTTGCCAGAAACTTTGGCCATATGACTGTTTGCAGTTCTCAGGTCCTGAATTTCTAATGCTAAAGAAAGTTTTTGCTAAAATTCAATTAGCAGTAATAGAAAATAAAAGTGGCTTTGACCCTCTCTTAGTGCAGTCTGAAACTGCAGTCTGGTTGCCATGAGGAGCCATTAGGGGTCAGTACTGTCTTTTTTTTTAACTCGGCTGCTTGTTTCTGTCTGAAAGCTGCTCATGTTTTCTGAATAGAGACCTAAGATACCTTCTTTCTTATAGAAGAGGCGGCGGAGACTGGACCGGAATATGATAGGAGAACCAATGAACTTTGTGCACACTGCGCATGTTGGGGCAAGAGAGATGAGTAGTGACTATTCATCAGTAAGTGTGCACCTCTTGGATAAGCAGAAATCTCCACTCAGTAACCTGTAGAGCAGGTAGCTAATACCATACTAGATAATTGTAACAGAGAGAAAAATCTGATATTTTTTAAACCAGTAGAATAGCATCAATAGCATCAGAACAGCACTGTCCTTTGGTTTGTAAACATAAGGTACTGTGGAAGATGTATTCAGCAAGAAGTGCTCATTTCCCCAGTATCTTTACGTATGATGTAATCTGTATCCTTTTTGATACAGATTCTGTGGATGCACTTGATACTAGGTCTAGATAGCACATCACCTTGAAGTCAAAGCTGTGCCAGGGTGAGGGATGTAAGAATAAGTGGATTTTAGATAGACCCATCTCATGCACTGACTTAAAATAATATTTAACAATCCTGGGTTTTGTTGTTTATTTCTCCCTACTACCATTGGGACCCTGTACTGTATACGTTTACTGCCCTGTAAATGTATAGCTCACCTGCCTCTGCAAATCAATGCTTTTAATAATTGCTCTGGCAACCAGACTTTATAAGATGTATGTTCTAATCAAGTTTTTTTTTTTCTAGGCTGTATCAATTCAGGACCACATGAAGTCTAAAGGTGGCTACCCAAATGGCACTTCGGCAACTGTTGAGATATAAGAAACCGCGAGAAGGCTGCAATCTGCTCTGTCTTATGAGGACTTCCTGGACTGTGCTTTCATATTCTCTTAAACCTTTTTATCATGGAGTAGGGAGAGTACCTGAATTATAGGTCAGTGCAAGCTTTGGTGTTCTCTGCACAATAGGTTCTGAAGGAGTTATAAATTATCCTTAAAATGGTCTGTCATGGTAGTGTTGTAGTAGCAACTGTAATTTGTCACTGGATGACTTCCTAGCTGTGTCCCAAAAACCTCACAAAGCTGTCTTGTAGGATGGGATTGGAAGTCAGTATGAATTGTATGGGTTTTGGTCTCGCGTCTTTTTCTCCCATCAAGAAATGCAGAGGTTGATTTAACTGGAAGATATCATATGTTTGCAGCTCTTACATGGGCTAAACTGAATTGCTGAGTAGGATCTTGTAACCTGCAATATAGCTTTGGACCTGTATTTTTAGATGGCTTACAACCTAATGCATAAATCTACTGAGCTGTACTTTGGTATTTTTTTAATGTCTTTTGCTGGTGGATGAATTCTAATGTAAGATTAGTTATTTGAGTCTGCAAAACTCGGTGAAACTTCTGCCTTCCTGTGGTGATGCTTTTGTAGCTAAAAATGGAGGTTTTGCAAATGTACCCACTCTCAAATGAGGCTTAGAAAAACAGACTTTTCTCTCTATTACTGGGCTGCCTCCCTTCCTTACACGCAGTAGTGACTGGCAGGTATTACTACAACAGAGCTAATAATATGCACGAGTTAACTTCAAGTGGTGCTACAATATGCTCACAACTGTGTCTTAATTTTGCATGACTACTAGTGAATTTTAAACTAAACATGTTTAAGATCACTCTCTCTGTTACCTATCTGTAATAGGACTTCAAGGGATATCTCACTTGTCTTTCTGGCTTCCCTAATTTTGAGGCTGGGGGGTTGGGGGGGTGGGGAGTTGTTTGTTTTTTTTAGATTAACTAAATTTTTTCTTGCATATGGTTTAAATAAAAAGTATGGTTTAAGTGATACAGCCATGTGAAGGACAGAAATTTAAAGAATATTGTGAAAACCTGCAGGATAATATTAAATGGAAACAGTATCTTACAGAGTTCCAGCACTTCAGAAATACGTATTTTTAGTCATACCCAAACTACAGTTTATCTCTTAGTTCTTATTCATCTTTCTATTAAGTCATATGCCAAAACTGCTGAAGTAGAGCTAGGTTTTTCTTTTACCCAATTGCTGACAACTGTTCCCCAGCTCAAAATTCTGAATGACTACCAGTGCAGAAACTTAGGAAATCTGCTTGTTGTCATGGAATTAAGGCAGTAATTTTAACACTTATATTTAGTTATTAGCACCAGTTATGCTGGAAGTCTGTGGAACTTTCTCCTTGCTCTAGGCATAAGATCAGTTATGAACTTTTTTCCATTTAAAAAAAACCTTCTAGCTGGCAAATTTTTAACTTGTATGATTCTGTTTGTGGCTTGTGATACTACTTAAATCTAGACTGCTGGCTTTGCTGAATTGTTAGGCTGACTTTTCTGAGTATACTGGGAAACTTAAAATGTGAAAGGTGGCTCTGTGTTTCTGTATGCATTGAAAAAAACCAAACCTCTCCCCCTGCACCCTCCACATTTCAACCTTAAGGGCCAAAGAGGAAGAGAGAATGTTACTTTCTGTAACAGTCAACAGCTGATCATAGCATTCTGCAACCACATAAGAGAAGTCTAATATTCATGTCTTGCTAGATCCTTACTCTTGAATTAGAATACGTGCCAATTTTTAATATATTTTAAAATTAGCATGCTTTAGCTGTACATTTAGCTTTTTAAAGTCTTTCATATTTCTGTCTTCTAACTTAAGATTTATTCCAAAAGCCTAGTTAAGATACAGAGTTCAAAGAACATGAATCTTTTATACTGTTGGCATGAAGTAGCCTAGTTGTTTTAAAGAATAGATTCTAATTTATCTGCTATTAAATTGAGTTCAGGCATTCATTGGTCCATACCTGCCCAGAAAAAAGAGTGGTAGGGCAGCTGTCATGACAAAAATGGGTTGTATTTTCTTAACACTGTAAGAAAACAAATTGAACAGAAGTCAGTATTTCCTGAAAACTCACTCAGTATGTTTAAGATTAGCGGTGTATGCATAATTAGAAATAAATGAGTTGGTGATCATGTCAGTTTTTCTCTCTAAAAATAAATCAACAGCATTTTTTTGTTATTAAACCCTTGTTTATACAGAAATCCTAGTTTTCATTATGTAAACCAAGTATAAAACGAACCTATTTTCATCAGACTGTATAGTATTGTATAAGCCCATATTACAGTGCCATATCATTAAAAGGAAATATTTTGCTATTACATTAAAGACACCATTACTTTTAAAATCTAAACAAACATAAAAGCATGTCTTGGGTACTTTTTTGTTGCATAATTAGAAACCTTATTTAGCTGTAAGCTGTCATGTAACTCTGTATAAATCTGTCTTGGTTATAATAAATCTGTTGAACTAGGCACTTGCACTCTGCATATTGTGGGAAATCTTGATATTTTCTCTACACTGAAAACCTGTTGGTCAAGTGGATGGATCCGCATGGCTTGTCGTGGTTTTGGCTGGGATAGAGTTAATTCTCTTCACTGTAGCTGGTCTAGTGCTGTGTTTTGGGCTTGGTATGAGAATAATGCTGATAACACACTGATGTTTTAGTGCTGCTAAGTAGGACTTGCACTAGTTGACAACTTTTCCAGCCTCTCATGATCTGCTGGGAGGGGAAGGGGCACAGCCAAGAGAGCTGATCCAAACTGGCCAAAGGGATATTCCATGTCACATGACATCATGCCCAGTATATTAACTGGGGGGAGTTGGCTGGGGGAAGCAGCAATTGTGGCTCAGGGACCGGTCAGCGGTTGGTCAGTGGGTGAGTGGTTGCATCGCTTGTTTGGGGTTTTTTCTCTCCTCCTGAGGTTTCACCTCTCTTTCTCTTGCTATTTTCCTTTTCATTATGTTATTATCACTGTTTTAATTATTAAACTGTTCTTATCTCGACCCATAAGATTTCTTATTTCGGCCCTTTCGATTCTCTCCCCCATCCCCCAGGGGTGGGGGCACTGAGCGAGCAGCTGCGTGGTGCTCGTTCCTGACTGGGGTTAAACCATGACAATTGCACAAAATCAAATTTCTCCACTAGANCAAATTTCTCCACTAGAGAGCACAATCCTACATCAAGTCTTTTCTGTCTGCACTATGCAAGCTGTTACTCCATTGTGGTTTGGGGTTTGTTTTGTTTTGCTTGATGGCTTCTGAGCTTGACTGGAATAAAATACAGCAAATAAGACCAAAGGATGAAACTTTTTAATCTATATTTTAGGCTGTGAAGACCTTGTATCAACACAATGTGGCAATGAAACATTACTGCTCTGACTTGATGGCATTTTATGCTTTCTTTTTGTAGTTGGAAGTAAAATAACTTGCAAGCAGAGCAGGATCGAGTCTTTAATGTGTAGTCCGGCAAGTCTCAGAACTGTATCAGTTCCCTTTTTTTTTTAATAAAGTTGTGAGGGGAGTTTAAATACAGTTTAAATACTGTTAGTTTAAATACTGTCTGTCTTATCCCCTCATGTCCCTGTTAGGCCTTACTGACTATCCTGTAATGCTGCANAATGCTGCATAAACCTGCAGTCAGTACACAGAAAAGATAGATGAGATGAACTGCAGGAAGAAAACAGTGCTGTGTTACAGTGGGGTCAAAAAGATCTCCTCTGGTGAGTGGGTTCCTGTAAAGCTTCCAGATATTTCGTGGTTCCTCAAACTTGGTTAGCGAAGAATCTCAGGCAGTTGTTTAAAGCACTGTACTACTATGAAATAATTCAGATAAAGTTAGGCAGTCCAGGAATAGGAGGGAGAAGATAGATCTTCCCCCCTAAGGTTTGTATCTTCTTTTCTCAGGAAAACAAACTCTTCAATGGGACTGATTAAAAAGTATACATGCAATACTCTGGTTTACTAGGTTATGCTTCTAGTTTATGGCTCCTGAAGGTAGACTTTCAATTCTAAAATCTGTAAGACAGGTGAATTGCACACTAAGGGTTAATGTCAAAGGTGTAGAGTCCCAAAATAAAAAATTTCTGGTTCTTTAGATAGCAGATTGGCTTCAGGGCAGAAAATAAAGACTAACCATAAAGAGAATGTTTTTCTAAAAGCAAGGCTGCTTGGAATAAATCTTTATTTACTTTTTAAAAGCAAGACTTGCATTTTTAACTCCTTGTAATTGTAGTACCACTCTTACTATGTACCTTTCCATCTTAATACAGGGCCTGTATCAACACGGGTTTAGACCCAAAGTAGCAGTTAATGCTTGAAATTCAGCATTTTAGATGCTTACCTCTACAGCTGTGTAGTACACAGTCCCTGTGTGCCTAAGGAGATGCTCCAAGGGGTTGGTGCTTGGCCTTCTGCAGGCAAACTGCCCTTTCTTCAAACATGGTAATTTGTCTGGCACACAAGGCCCGAGTTGCTTGCATCAGTAGTTTTCCTGTTGAACTTCATGTGGTTACAGTGTATATGTAAAAGGTTTCTTAGTCCTGTACAGAATAGGTCCCCTCTAGGAACTGACCTGTTGGACAGCTGTTTCCTCAACAGAGCCTTAAGCTGTGGAGTTCTTACACTTATCACCACATGCAGCTCTGAGCCAGTTTTGTACTTTGCCACGTGAAAGCATATAGTCTCCTTATTATTGCTTGATTCTTCATATTCCAGGGAATGTGGTCAGGAGGCTAACGGGTCAACTGGGAGCTACAGAAAAATGAGTTATACAAGTGAGGCAGATCTAGAAGCCAGGGAGAGGCAATGTGGTGTATGTTTATGAGGAACGAGCAGGGAGCAGAACGTGGGCATGTTAACATTTGTTGTCTGCAATGCACAGGACAGCTTTGTTGATAGCAATTGGCAATACTCGTAATGTGTGCATAATTGGTATACAGAGGAAACTAGGCACTTAAATGCATGACTAAGCTGGGACTTTGAGACACAGATTGCCAATGTAACTTTAATGGATGTTAGTATCCTCTTCCTGCAGTGGCTTACAAAGCTGTTTTCAGAATTTAGCCACTCAGAAAGCTAGCTTTAGTTTCAGCTGTTGCAGACTGGTGGCACAGATATGTTTGGGACATGAGATGGCACCTTTTTTTTTCTGATGAACATGAGGTTGCAGGTGCGTTAAATGCTGAGCCTGCTGCACTCAACGCTACCTCCATAGAGCACAAAAAAATAAAACTTAGCGTTGATACAAAATAGCAGTAGTAAAAGGGTATTTGCCTTCAGTCCACCATGCTGTCAAAACTTCAGGGAAATGAACTAAACCCACCTGATATTCAGCTTCCAGGTATTGGGAGAGTATGGATGGGTTGGAACTGAAAGGTCCTGATGACTTCCTTGTGCCTGGAG